>MU864357.1:194592-322110 GCA_033296905.1 Podospora australis
GCCCCAGTCGCCTTTGTCCTGTCAAGCTGAGAAGGTGGTGGTGGTGCGGTGGTGACAGAATCATAGAACATGTTGTTTTGTTGGCTTGTTGATTATACCCCCTATACATACCTCTACCATATTTATTTTGCTGTAGTAGTATTGGTTTTCTTCTTTTCTCGAGTTTCTTTTGCCCGTCTTCTGTAGATAGTTTAGCAGATAGAGTGTATTTGATCACGGCAGAGACACTTCTCGCATGGCACCAACCTTGGATTTCAAGATCTATGCATGTTCCGTTTGCCTTGCTCGTGCATAGGGTGTGCTACTTCCGTAGTTAAGATGTCCGATTGCCTGCTCGCCAGGCATATAGATGACTCGGACTTGTGTGAAGCCTATTCGGTTGTGTATCAATATGGATGAGTAAGTGTATAGGCGAAGTCAAGTTTTCACTGTAGGGTTGTGTCCTCAATCACACTAGAATCAGAAGTTTTAGAGAAACAAGGTTAGCTTTTCTCGGGTAGATATGTGTATCTGTGGGTGGCTGTGGCTCAACTCTCTTACATTTTTGGGCTTGGCTCGTGACCATGCTGTTCGAAGTATCGACTGTCTTTCCCCGATCTTCCATGCTTGGTAGGATATAATCTAGAGTGAATGCAGTCTGTAGGTACCTCACTGGATTCTCTATCCTTCGTTCTTGGAGAGAAGCAATCTAGCTGTTCTATTCAGATTGGCAGTTGGACATGTGAATCTTCCCAGAGTGAATTGGTACTCTCCAATGCAGATATTCTGTTGTATCTCTGTATTCTTAGTAGATGATTAACTTCCCTATTTTGGTATATCTGAGCTCTATCGCCCGCGTGTATCGAATCCCCTGGTAGCTGTGTAGTATGTTGAACCTAGAATGTGATGAGAATGACTATTCTTGCCACCAAGCCACCGCTAGATATTCGAACTTTAAATGGTGTTCCAAACTTTAGGATGAGTATGTATATAGACATCTCACACTTTACTTGCCCTGGTGCAAAACTGTCCCGACTTTCTTCTCTCTTCATTCTGTATCGAACATATTCACACCACCACACATTCACCCGCTACATCTGCAAGCGCTGCAACTCCCACCTGGACAAGACCTACGCCATTAAGCGTTGCACATCCCACCGTCTCCTTTTGTCATTAGGGGGAGAAAGAGCCGCCGACCCTTTGCGGACCAAGATCATGGCGCACCATGAATACCACGCCGAGGAGCTCAAGGGCTGCCCTCCCCCTCCCCCCAAAAAAATCCTACAAAAAAACTATACAGTCCTGGTGGAACCGCCCAAAACTCTCACTCCAGGAACGCTGCCTCAACGACGGGAGACTCCACGATCCCCTGGAAATCACAAAGACAGTCAAGACTGGGCCTTGTACGGCTTGCGAGCGCCGAGCTGTGCTGGAGAAGAAAAGACGACAGCAGAAAAAGAGGATAGATAGAGTGGGAGATCTGGTGGGAGAGGGTGACGGGGATGTGTGCTGGTGCTGGGAAGAAGAGGGAGCTACCGGTAGAGGAAGAGGAGGTTGTTAATAATAATATGGAGGATTGGGATGAAGAGTTTGAATTTGTGGAAACGTGGGGAGATGCGTTTTGGAAGCAGCCTTGGAGTGTGGACGGAGTACCAAAGAGTTTGAAAACGAACAAGGGGAGTGTGGTGGAGAGCTCGAGGTATTATCAAGATGGGAGGGGGAGGGTGTATTCGGGGTATTTTCATGAGTGGCCTAGGACACAACCAGAGCAGGTTAAGGAGAGGCCGAGGAGAGGGAGGTGGGTTCTTCGTCGGGGGTGATGGGGTGGTTTTTGGATTAGGTTTTGGTCTTCTTGGGATAGATTATTGAGGTACCTGTTTGGTGAACAGTGCTCTGGGAATATGGAGGGTTAGAATAGTTATTTTGTGGGGGAGATGTACATGGATGGAACCTCGATTTACATCTTGTGAAGCAAGCATCCTGGTGACCATCTTAAATAGGTCATGGTAGGATGTCATGAGAGGTTAGTTAAGTCTTGTTGAAAGAAGGGACAGAGGAAGGCGAACAGGAGGTGTCAGTCACATACATGGTTGGGAATCGAAATGGTAAATAACAAAGTTTGGGTGAAGAGCAAAAAAAACTCGAAAATTCTTTTTCGTTTAATGCTTGAGCCCGGAATCGAACCAAGAGACACAACGTTGACCCTGAGGCGTTATCCCCCGTTACGCCGGACACCATAGATAGCGCGGACAGGGACGTCGTGACCAAACCACTGCGCAAAGCTTGCTTTTGTTTGAATTTGTTGAACATTTGAGGAAGGAACTTGATTGACATGGAAGGTGCGGGTGTAGGAGTGGTCAGATGGTGCTCGTGGGAAGGAAGGAAGGTGTTGGTGCCTGGGAGCAGGAGGTTTTCATCCGATGGTTTTAGTGTCTGCCTGTTTGCTTGCGCAGAGAAGACGCCAGATTATGCCCGCTTCTCGCCCATTTTCTTCTTGATTTCCATTTCATATGTTGACCTCGAATCCCGTTCGCAGCTTTCAACTCTGGCAGACGAGGCAAGGCTGATGGGGTCCGTGCCAAGACGGTAGAAAAGGGGGAGTAAACAATGATAACGTTGAGGCACATTGCATCGACAGTGCACAATACATCTCTCACATCAGATCATACTGTCAGTGTAAAGCAGCATCTTAATTCAAGTTATATTGAGATTTATATCGCCCAATAGTCGGCATTTGATGGAAGAATAGTGAGTCGATCGATGCAAACCTTCGACTGTAAAGTGAAGCCAAATGACCTGATTGGCTGATTTCTGCGGGGGGCTTTACAGCGGGGTCAGCAGCGCAATGACGTCGCTTGGCTTTGCCGTGCAGAACCGATCTCAGGCGATCTTTTTCTGCTTCTTCCAATCCCATTGTTCAGTTCGACGACATTGACTTTCCCGACTCTATACCCCACGAAACGGCCATTTGAGATTGACCGCGTTATCGTCAATCAAGATAGGGGGAATTTAATGAGGACTTTTGGGAAAGATATCAAAAGCGGACGGACATGACCGACAACTAAACGAAGCTGATTGACCGCCAACCGACAACATACGAATAGCTGCCACAGCGCAATTGGCCAGCACAGCTTTATTTCATCCGCAATATCTTAAGAACACCATGGCGTCCCAAAAGCGCGGTCCCTCCGTTCTTGTTAGCATCCCCGACCTCAACGCTTCTCGCATCAAACGCTGACAATGAATACACAGGTCACCGACGCCCGCGAACGTCCATCGCGTGGTGGTCCTCAACGACCCGGAGGTATGGGCAGCGCCGGCAGACCCAGCACCCGCCTCGTATCCGTCGATAACGTACTGCAATACTCATCAGACATTCCGTCCGGTCAACCACGAGGACATCCCGGCCAGCGACCATCACGAACAGTTCGTCGCCTTAGCGGCCTACCGACTCTTGCCTCTGCCCGAACAGGCCAGCAAAACGTCCCCTCGCGAACGACCAAAGTCAGTGAAAAACTCGTTCTTCTTCCCGAGACTCCCGACGAAGAGGATTTAGCCAGCGATGATGAGCTGGCTCGCCAGGCATCGATGCTTCGGGGGCTCGATGGCGACGACAGACCGCTCAAGGACGAGGAGCTGGACGTGCTGAAGAAGAGAGGCGGGATTCGCGGGAAGAGTTATGCAGAACGACTGCCTAAGGTGCAGCGAGGCGAGAAGGTGTCCCGGCTCACGGCGTACTGCACCGCACAGGCTTTCAAAGTCAAGGCGACGGCGGAATTTCTCAAGACAAAACACGAAGCAAAGACGAAGCTATATGACGACTGTTTGTACGCCGTATATCATCTCCCATTAATGCCCGGGGTGGACGGGTACAGGTTGCGGAGCAAGCCAGTTCTCAAGACGCCGGGAACCGGGAAAACGGTCTTGGACCTCGAGATTGAGCGCAGCGAGCGCAGAGACGAACACGAAGGGTATTGGGATGAGTACAACATGTATGGAACGCAGGGCTTTGGTAGTCCCAACGGCCCCGGACCGATACTGCAGCAGGCAAGAAGTGCCCCGGAGACCATCGGACGAACAGACGAACAAGACCAGGGGGCGCCCGTATCCATCAACCCTATTAACCGTCTGGTCCCAGATGCGAAGAACTTTGCCGAGATGTTTGTTTACTCTTATGGTGTTGTGGTATTCTGGAACTTTACCGAGCATCAAGAGAAGGACATCCTAGCAGATTTGGCCTTTGCGCAAAACGAGGCAGAGGTTCCGATTGCCACGCGACCCCTGGACGAGAGTGATTTCGAGACGGAGGAGTTTCATTTCGAGTACAGCGCAGATATCAAGCGGCCTCGCGTCTTCAACGACATGATTACCCTACTTCCCAAGTCGGATCACATGGTAAAGCTCACAATCAGTCATGCCATCGCACAGAGTACCAAGCTCTGCTTCTTCGAGGAGCGCATGTCGGAAACCATGCTCGATGCGCAGCACGTACCCAAGAGACTGGCTCTGACGGGAGAGCTCAACATGACACGGGGAGATATTGTCAAGATCTTGGGTAGATTATTCAAGTCAAGGGTGGATATCAACCTTTGTACGTTCTTTCTGTTTTGGGCGCTTGTCTAACTTTTCTTTCCTATGCTAACTTGTCGCAGCATCCAACATTCTCGACGTCCCTAATTTCTTCTGGGACTCTGAACCAACCCTCCACCCCTTGTATGTCGCCATTCGTGACTATCTTGAAATCGATCCCCGCATCAAGGTCCTCAACGAGCGCTGCCGCGTGTTCTTGGATTTGGCCGAGATTCTGGCCGACAGCGTTGCAGACTCCAAGATGAGCTACATCACCTGGATCATCATCATTCTCATCGTCATCAGTATCATAGTGACTGTTACCGAGGTAGGGCTAAGATTTGGTATCCTGTCCAAGAACAAGTCTGCGGGCGAAAGTCCGATTGGTGGAGGGCCACCGGTTGGCGGGAAACCCGGAAATGTCATTGGTGGCGGGGATGGCCAGACTGATGTCGAGCTGTTGAGGAGGAGCTTGGCTGAGAGGAATATTACTCTGGACGACCTGAGGCTGTGGAGCAGTGTGCTAAGTGAGAACGAGAAGAAGGTCGTGTGTGGTGGAGATGTCATTGGGACGACCTACGCTGGGGTCTGAGGAACGGGGTTTGGTACATCTTGGTCCTTCTTCTTCCTGAGCATCTTACCGTCATCTAGATTGAGCATAGCGATGGTGCAGTATTATTATGGGCTTGGAGTTTTGGCACAATTCAGATATCAATTTCCTTTTACTAGGTACTCGGAATCAACAGTGATGATGAGACTAGGAATACACACAGCAACGGTTCAATCGCAGAAAACTCCGTTATGACCACCACCGGCAGAGCTCTCATCGACGACCGTGTTCTCCATCACATATCATTTCCATTGCTATGATCACATCGGCATACTCAGCGCGTTTCTCGTTTGTCATTTGTCGTCTGCTTGCTTGCATCAGTTGGGAGATGCAAACATGCCAACGTAGTAGTAAGAAGAAAAAGCCGCAACAAACGCACACAACCGCGCCCAACAACCGCGTCTCAGCCTCCCGTCTTTCCTGCATATAGCCGCCGGAACTACTCATTGTCCAAAAGTATAAGTGTATCAGGCGGTCTCCCGCTGGGACGGGACACGGGGTCGGCGGCGGCGGCGGCTCGTTTAGTTTTATTTTTGAGCCCCGTCTCCGGCATACGACACAGTGCTCGCGGAGAAGAATACTTGAAGCTGAAGAGGTACTGAGGTCGCAGTGACTTTTCTTTGAGGGAAGGGAACTTTTTTTCCTTTTGATGAATGAGGCTTGCTTGCATGCCGACGACGTCGGGAAGTATCCCGCCCTGCCCTGACATGTTGCCCGTGATGTTTGGGAAGTGTTTGCCGGACGGGCTTGTTTCTGTTTTCTCTTGTTTCGTTTTGTTTTGTTTCACGCGATTCGTATCTCTCTTTCTCGAACGCCTTGACTGCTTGGAGATGCTGGACTTGGAAGCAGCTGATCTTCTGTGCATGTTGGGAGATAGATTATCGACCACAACTGACTACGGTAGCTCATCCTCAATCAAGACTGTTATGAGGTTCGAAAATTACGTTTCTCTTCAGCTCTGCACATTCGAAATGGTTTTTGATGTTTGAACGCAAAACACATGCCATTGACTTACACCACATAAAATGCGAAGCCGTATCCATTGACAAAGAAGGGCAAGTCAATGTTTAAACACCGAGACCGAACAAACGTGCGTGATTGATAATCATACATACATTCAACCATAATTATCCCACATAAGGCACTCTCGCTCGCTCTTGGTCATTTCGTCCGTCCGGGTCTGGAGTCCGAGAGGGAAGGACGACACTTCCACCGAAGCGGCAGGTGGCTGGCTGGCTGGCTGGCTGGCTGGGGGATGATAATCTACTATGGTATCTCTCTTGCCACCCCCATCTCGTTTTTCTTGCCCCCCCGCACTTTGGATATGTGTATCAGGGTAAAAAAAAAAAAAGAAAAAAAAAAAAAAAAGAAAGCATGCAGAATCCTTCTCACCTACCTACAATTCCGACTGGTCGGTTACTGGGCCCAGCAGCGGAAGAAAGTATCCCGCGCATGTAATGTGCTCAATTTCATATCTCTGCGGCCGCTGCTCCGAGATGGACAGAAAAGATCTGGGTGTCTGCTGCTGGGAATCCGACAAATCCGAACCTACCCGAACCTCTTGGGTTCCATGATGGCAGATGTGATGTGGGCATGAGGTGCAGGTTTTGGCATTTGCCGAGCTATCGGGGCTAGATAGATCTCCTTTTTCATGCTGTCGGTGTAAAAGCAAACCTAGGTAATTACCTACCAGATACGAATAGCTGCCTTGCCTGACATTCGCATTTCGATCAAGCACGTATTACAGATGATTTGTCCCTCAGGGGGTTGGTATGCCGGATGGTAGAATGGTTGGCAAAGAATGTGACCGGAGCCCAGGAAAAAGCAGGCAGATCAAGTGACTTCCACCGCGACGGGATCTGCATGGACTCGGCGGATGGACGCCACCAGGGCGGCATCAGCTGAAAGATGGGGATAGACAAGAGAGAGGAGGGAGGTTGACAAGATGTGTTTGCCCAATTTTGCTTTTTGTAAGGGGGGTTTCAGATATCAAAGGTTTGCCAGGTGTCTCTTGTGATGCACACTTCCCAAGATGGTGATGATGAGTGATGTACTCATGTTTTGCGTCTTTTTTTTTTTTTTTTTTTTTTTTTTTTTTTTTTTTTGATATCAAACTCCGGCATGATACCCACACTAGTGATGAGGTGTTGCAAGTTGACATCGAGAAGAGACAAATGTTTCTACCTTGGTGATAAGGTCAGCTAACCTGGACCCTGCCAATGATGTCGCCACAAATAGCAATCTGTTGAGCAGAGCTCGATGACCTGGTGCGGGATTGATGCTCTTTATGTTGGGAAAGTTATCCTCAACTGGAGTCTGTCACCCGGCCGCTAGATTGCTCGCCAAGTTTGGTATCATCCATAAGCAACTGAATACCTTTTCATCACCATTAAGTTGGCGGTGGCATCTCCTTTTCATTTTTCTCGTTCGGCCTCGTTCTTGACAGAACGTCAAAACAAGAATAATTCCGTGTGTGTGTGCAGCATCGTTGGTGATTGATTGTTTCCACCAAAGTGGCTGGCTGTTGCATTTCTCAACCAACATGCCTACATCCCAACGATGGATGAAGCAATATTTCCACTCCTCCTCCTTCCCCCGCATTACCTTATTTTATAGCTTGTTGGTTGTTCTGTGATTCATCAATCCACATCTCAACAGGAACCAACAGCCCTGTTTTGTGTTCCTGAAATTGAGGGTCGTCCCAACTGAATGGTTCATGGCTTTTCTGTGACTGCAATCACTTTTTTTTTTTCGGGTAAGGTAGTTTGTAAATTTTCGCAAATATTTGGGTGTGGCTCCAAAACAGCCATTCAACCCAACCACCCACCAACCAAAGTGGTGGGTGTGAAATGTTACCAACGTTGCATGTCGAAAAGATCACTGGATCTCTCACGTGCTTTCTTTTTCTTGACTCTTGTCACCTGCGCCGCTGTAAACAATTTCCGATTCGGTCCTCAGCATGACAGACACCGAATGACACGACTATCTAGGCGATCTTTAAACTCGTGACAGTAGTGTAATTCGGATTCGGAATCGGCTTCCACAATCGGTTTCTTGTTTTCTAAAATACTTCATACATGCGATGATGCATGCTGTCAAAAGTTCCGAGATGTCTCGGATGTTTACTGTGACCGGTCCTTTGGGTGCATGCAGGTGGCTTGCCATGGTTGATTGGGTCGCCCTTGTGTATTTTACGGTATTGGCTACGTACAGCTGTTTCGAGCGCGGTCCCGAGACATGGGGGTTGAGTAACCGGGCCAGCATTGGTATCAGGATCGGTATCGCATAGATGAGCAGTGCTGCTGCTGGAACATGTTTCTGCTATTTCTGATAACATCGGATGAACTCTGCAATACATAATTTCGCATCAAGAGTTCATTCAGTCTTGTATTTTGTTTCTCATATGCCGCCTGCTTCAGAATTTCAATTTCCGTACACGCGGCTTTTGTCTTGTTGATTCTAGCGATTGCGAACTAGGGGACCACCCACTCACCCAGGGCTAGCGGGCTGCAACGTCAACTGTGGATAGTGTGGATATCAACATGAACTTGTTTTAAGGTGGTGTCTGTGTGTCTTTTTTGTTCGACTCCCCCTGATCCCTTCCATTACCGTAATCCGCCCCGGTTTCCGAGGTGTTTTTTTTTCTTTCCTTGCTTACGAAACTCCGCCCGGGGAGGGTGTCCGGGGGACTATTTTAGCGGTTCTTTTTTGCTTTAGTGCTGTGGTATCTGGGCTAATTAGGTGAGTAACATGTGCCAAAATAGTGTGCAACTTTTTTGGAGGGGGATGGATCTGCACGAGATAGGAGAGGAGCAGTGTAATAAAGAAAAAGGGGAATGTGTAGAAAATACAGGCGCTTGAGTTTTGGAAATAGACCCGGCAAGGTAAAAAACGGGTAAGTGTATGAGGAGAAAAGTGAAATGCAACTGATATCTCAGACTGAAGCCAATTCATTCCCGAATGTTCCCGGGTGTCTGTGTAATATGAACTGTCCCCCCGGGCTCCCGGAGCAAGGCAAGGCACTTCAGTTCAGTTCCGGTAGTGTTCGGTCTCGAGGATCATCAGTTGCTGTAGCGGGCAGTCAGTTCGTGGGTGTGGGGGTTAGCTGCTCGAGAGCGCCCGGCACTAAATGGTTAGCAGCACTTGGTATCGAACCCTGCAGACACCCAGAACAGTTCAACCTCTTCTACGGCCTTGTCAATAATGTCTGAGCGGGAGCGAAGCATATCGGCGATGAGGGAACAGGGCAAGGAACATTGCTCCTTTGGTGCCGGTGATCTTTCGGAGTTAGCTACTCTGCCGTCCAGAAGAGCCAGAGCAAGAAAGAGATCAGTGCAAAGAACATACCTACGCGCTATGCCGAGTACGCCCAGTGTGGCCCTGGTATGTACCCCGAAGTTGAAGTGGTGGAAACCGGTAGTGCGTGATGTGAGGCTCTTGTGTCCACCGAATCATGTATCTTCGCTCGTTTTCTACCTAGTACTGTCGCCGCCATGTGATAGGTAGCCACTTTTCTACAGTAGCATGATGGCATACACATGTCATACCGCGCGCCCTTTGATATGTTGAATTATTAATCTGTTTCCCTGGGCTTTCTTGGACTGAGGAGTTTTGAGGGAAAGAACATAGTATTAATTCGTGACGATCTTTGGTACCTTAGGTATTGTCAACATCATCGTTACCAACGTCCGCGGACTTTTGGTTGGAAACCGATAACCCCATATGCTTCGTCAGCGGAGTTTTGGGGTTGAAGATATGGAACTCCTATGGTAGACACGCGTACTTTTCTCAAAGGGTGGAAGGTGGCATACCACCAAGCCAATGACCCATGCTTGATGAATCACGGCGGCTTAAAGTTGAGGTTACTGCAATTCATAGGGTGAAATGTTGATGCCTTGAAAACAAAAGGACATTACAGATGAAATATTTCCAGGCAGCAAAATAAGGGACTTGGATGCCGTGCTGCTACGTCTCGATATGCAGGGTTGGGTTCGGCGTCGTCGTCGTCGTCGTCACATTTGTGGCTGCTGTTCCCGTCCGTCGAGTGTAACCTGCAGTTCATATCGATTGCAGATAACAGGATTTACCCTTACGAAGTAGGCAGAAAGAGATTTGGGGGCCAGTTTTTCTTTTCTTCCGGGAAGTAGGTGACTTCCCAGCGCAGCCCTATGGAAAGTATGGCCAGGTACGGCTGGCTATTGTGGCTTATGGGTCATGTACCCGACGGTATCACCTTTTCTGCTTAACACCACCACATATCATCAGTCGACACATAGCAGAATAATAAGCACCACAAAAGAAATGCTACAGTCTGTATTCAGAAGGCCATCTCTGATTGGGTTTCCAAAACAAAACATCAGAAAGGAGCGGAACTCCGCCAGAGGTGGTCGGTGATCTGGGCATTCAAAAATCTCATGTCAGACGCTTAAAATGTCCTTCTTGGAGGGGCTAAAAAGGAAGCGATCGATAGGAATATGCAGTCTTTTCTTCAGGTATGTCAGACCATGACGACGCAAAAGACCCATATGCAAAGTCAACTAAGGTATAGGCGTCACCTTGACAGGATTGGTTGAGAGAGCAAAACTGCTAAGGTTGTTGTGAGTGGTTGCACAGCCTCTTTTTCTGGGTGTTCTTCACCTTGCGTCAGTGTAACCCGTAACCGAGAATACCAGCATCATCCGTCCGTCCACGGCGGCGGAGAAAGAAGCCTTTGCCCGCCCGTCTGCGTTTCCTCCTCACCTTGACACTCGGCAGTTCTAGGCAGCGATATTTGCACTTGCAATTATCATTTGACCAGAACACCGAGATGAGAGATTCAAGAAAAGCGAGTTGCATTTTGCATCTTTCTTGCATGTGTCCTGGGCAAGGGCATGCATCCATTTCGGTACCTTGCCTATTGCGGGGAAATGGTGAAGGGGGTAATTTACGAATAGGATGATGGAAAGTCACACACAATTCAGTTCTGAAGCCGTCTTCGATTCATTTTGATTTCTTTGATTTTGATTTATTTACTTTGCCATTGTCTAGCCGATCGAAAAAAGCAGAGTACAGGAACAACAAAAGGTATCTGCTTGTGCCTCCCCAGGTGTTAATTTGAGACCCGAATTCCTTACAAATGATGGTTGACGCCGTCCGAAACACCGCGCCCCGCATCCACCCCTTTGCCGAACCAAGAAGTAAACTGCAACAGATTGTGTATTACAGCCCAAAAATAAAGAAGAGAAAAAAAGACAAGACAGAAGAAGTAAAGCAAGCGTGTTGCGTTGGGTCGCGTGAGCAATGAGATGATGTGTCTCCAAATCTTTTGCCAGTGCCTTTTGTCATGTAAAAAACGTAAATCCGAAAAAAACAAACAAAAACCACGCCGGCCAAACCAATGCGCATGTATGATGAAAAAGTACGAAAAGGCAGACTGCTTATTGTGCATATCCGTGGTCGGGAACCCGAGTCTGGATAATCTGCTCGCATGCTTGCCGAGCTACACGCTCGCTTCTTTGCTGATTGGGTTCCCGCAAGGTAGAGTGTTGCGAGGAGGCATCGTCGTCGTATGCGAGCTCCATCACCTCGGGGCTAAGGCTTCCCTCCATTTTGGTCGGCTTATTGAAGATCTGATCGAGGTATTCGTTCTCCTGTTCCGAGCTGAAAGTGGGGGCGTTGCTGGCCACGTCGCTCATCATGTCGAACGAGGCTTGCCGTGCCGCAGCCGCCGCAGCGACGTGATGAGCGTGTCCTTGGAACGCCGGGTGAAGACCGAGTCCGGTCGACCAGTCGCCCATGACATTGGAATGATGGTGGTCATTGTTCGAGTTCACTCGCCTCCGCGCCGCCTTATTCTTACGTCTCCGAGTGCCCGACTTCTCGTCGACAGTAGGCTCCTCCATGCCGAGCTTGACAAGCATGGCCTCGACGTGCTGTGGCTTCCAATCCCAGACTCTGCAACCGCCATTCTCCTTCATGCGGGCGAGAATGAGCTGGTATCTCTTCTCCTCAAAGTATTGATGGGCTTCCATTAGTCGCTCGATCTAGTTGAAGAAGTGTTAGTCTCGGTGAATTTGCGAACGCGGGAGGAAGGAAAAAAAAAAAAAAGAAGAAGAAAAAAAGACGTCTTACCTCTCTCTTTGGCCAGACACCAAACTTGGCAACTGCGCGCGAAACCTTCATCTGAAGGGCCGCTTTTTCCCAATTGCCCTGGTGCTTTTCCGAGTACTTGGCCTTCATCTCCTCCCACATGCCCTTGCCCTTTTCTGAAATGAATTCTTTGCGGAGCTGGAAGAGGTACTTGTCATCATCTGGTGCGTCATCCCGGAGCGTGAGCTCCTCCTTGTCACCGTCGTCCATCTGACCATTGGCGGCGCCGTCCGAGCCAATTTGTGGTGTTGATTTGGGAGTGCGAGCCGGCTTTCGTGCTGGTGCTGGCTTCTTGCGCTGTTGAGGTCTCCTCCCTGGGCTGAGTGCGGGATGCGACGGGTAGCCACCGAGAAGTACAGACGGATCTCGCAGATCCTCGATGCCGCCAATTCTTGGCGTGGTGTTCGGTCGGAAGTGAGACGGGTGAGGCTGACCTAAGACGGGTGCAGGTCCTCCGTTTGATGGCATCCGATGGTGCATATGTTGCTGTTGGCCGAGGAAGGAGGGATTGTGGCTGACGTCCACATTGAACGCGTGGTAGTCCTGGAAGGTGTGATGTGTGATTTCATTTTCATTGCCACCAGAGACGGTAAAATGCCCTAGGTATGGATCAATTGGAGGAGGGACGTCGGATTTTGGCGACGAAGGGTGGTGGCTGGTCGGAGGAGAGTGTGCAGCAATGTACGAAATGTCGAAGTGGCCTCCTTCTGTTGCTGCTGGGTGGACTGTCATCGGAGACGAGCCCTGGCTGCTCGTGCTGACCTCATACCCGCCGTAATACATTTTGGAAGAGCCCGGAGGAGTTGGAACTTGGGGTCCTGGGACAGCGGACTGTGAATGGTGATAGTTACGCATTTGCTTTGCCGATGACTTTTGTTGCAGAGGAGGACTGCCGGCGCTGGAAATAGGAGTTAAGAGCGACGCGTCTGCGGCAACTGGGTAGTTAAATGATGATACTCCCGAAGCCTGTCTCACTGGTGGTCAGCTTCAGAAACCAAAGGGATCATATATCTGGAAGCGCAAACACATACAGCGCTGTAGGGGTCGAGTTCTGGTGAAGAGTAGGCGATCGAGGATGGTCCGCTACCGCTTGTTGACCCCGGAAAGCTATTGTGGTGGTGATGGTGAGGGTGGTGCACACTTGGCATGAGATACTGGGCGCTGGTCATGTCGACGTGAATTTTAAGGCGCTTGAAAGATCGCCTGGGTGAGCTGCTGCCGGTACTGGTGTTGTCGTCCGAGTCCGAGCCCAGCTTGTCACAGTCGAGAAAATCCTCAACCAAGGGTGATTCGACGATTTCAGTTCTGTCTGTATCCATCGTCTTAGCCGCGAGTTCTCCAACGCCTACGATATCAACAGATCCCAAGCTCAGGTCAAAAGATGATGGCGGGGTTGTAGTATGGCCGTCCGTCGTCTCTTTTTCCGTGAGGTCGTGACCATCAGAACAGGGCAGGCAAAGCAAGAGACCTCATACCTTATAGAACAGACAGGTTGACTGGCGATAGCTCTGAGTGCGGCCCGGGTGTGGGGCAGGGTGCGGCGTTGATGAGAATGGAGGAGCATATGAGACAGAGGAGGCTGACCCTGAGGAACCGGCACTATCTATAATCCAGTGAGACGGGAAGATCGGAGCGAGCAAGGAGTTAGCTTTCAAGGTGGAGGCGGGGCGAGAAGCTGCTTGGTCAAGGGGTGGGCAGTTATGGGTTATGATATTCTTTCTGCTAGAACACCCATGTGGATGAGAACCCTAGGGATCGCGTCAAGCCTCTTCACTTGATCCCGGGAGGCAGTGCCTCACCCTTGCCGTGGGTACTGTGTCTATGCGGGGGTGGGTGGTGTGTATCGGTGGTCGTTCACCAGGTACAGAGGTACCCAGTGACTTCGATTACCGTACCTATGCGGTTAACCGCCGGGTCCAGAAACTGTGTGCAACAAACGCACATCTCAGACCCCAGCACCCATGCCAACTGGAAACTGAAGCAGTTGAATGGTGACAAAGCCCACTTCACTCTGCCACCGACGGTGCTCGCGGTCATGAATGTCGGCCGCAGAACACATGGACGGACTCCCCTTGACGAGGCTCATACCGACGGCGGCCGTTATTGACGACTTAGCCTTTGTCTGGAGTGCCGTTAACGGTGGTTTCGACTCGCTCGGCAGAGCAACGGGTCAGGCGTTCTTCCCCAGGCCATTTCTGTATAGGGCTGCTGATCTTCCACGTAGCGCAATCATGTCCAGTGTCCAGACAAGGCTTTCCCACTGCCAAGCCAGCTGCAGTGAGAGAGAGAGAGATGAGCGACCTCGATTTTTATTTTTTATTAATGAGTGACCCGCAGTGGACACGGCACGCTTTCAAGCCCTGGTACTGGTCCAAAAACGAGCAGACCATCAATTTCTGGGGATGGCCCGAAGAAACCGAAAAGAGTCGCATACCCAAAGCCTGGATCCTGCCCACAAGCGATTTCCCGGCCAAATTAACAACCTAATGCACTCCGAGACAGCGATACACGAGTGCTATTATCTCAATTCGGAAACATGTGTCAGAAACAAGAAGAAGAGGCACTTCGCACGTCCAGAGATAGGGAGACCAGGGGCCATGATAGGATCCCCCCTCAAGGCTCGCCAGGGCATCAGGGAACTCCCAGTGAGAGCAGCGGGGGGGCACACACCATTACATGGTGGGGTCCTACGAAGGAGACGACCATCGTTCGCCGCGGAGCATGGAGGACTTGAATTTTAGTTGAAGGCGGCGAGGGATGGTAGGGTATCGCCAAGGGGTGGGGTGAGTTGCAGGGATCTTCATGCAAGGACGAACTTCTGCAGAGCGAAACGAGGAGATACCGTAATTACGATACAAAACAGTTGGCGAACAGAACGAGGACGTGTAGAGTGACAAGCAACCACTTGACGACTGCGAATCCGGGTTGCCGCAACCCGGTGATATGGTTGACATGTCTTATCGCATCGAGACAGCCGCCATCGATGCAGTTGGTTGTTTCCTACGAATACATAGACGCCAGAAGGAACCGCCCGTCTGGCATATGGTGATCGTGTACATAGCTTATTTTGTTTACCGCAAACTAGCTGCCAACAGAAAAGATGTAGGGCTGGCGCCGGCGTCTAATTCTACGCAGCTCATACGCTCGCTCATCCAAATATGACAACGCTTTTGTAGTGGTGATGGTGGTAGTAAGTTGAGTGCAACACACAGCTACTGAAGATCATAATACACCAAGGCGGCGGCGGCGGCGGCGGGGCCAGCGTCCGGTATCGTGTGGAACTTCCGTCATCGGGTACGAATAATGGTAGGAGACTCAACAGGTCGTCTTCCGAAGGCACATTGAGTCTTCTTTTTCTGCTTCACCGCTTCGGATACTGCTGCTTTGTGGTGCTTCTTCGGACAGCCATCGAGGCCAGAAACAGAGGCCTAATAAACGGCTCACTCCAGCATACGGTGCCAATCCGATTAGATCTCGGAGACATTTTTTGAAGAGGTCGCTGGTGGTGCCGTTGTGAAACCTAGAAACGGCTGTGCCAGCGGACACCTCGGTGATTGGATCTTCTGCAGAAGGGTTAGTGTAAAAAGCTAGAGGCTGTGTAACCTCGAGGTCGACCTTGGCCCGCCAGATGCTGCTGAGCTTTGGACTGCACAAGGGACGAAGCTCAGTGGAAAATGGCGGTCAGCATGTTTCTCTCTGCTATATGCAGGTCTACCTTAAGGGACGGCACGTAGGTAGTAGGTAGACACTACAATGGAAAGAAAGCCACATGCACGACCCATCACTGGCACAGCTATTAGCTGCTGGTGAGAGAGGGTTGAAGTGCCGTCGTTCAAATTGGTAGGCCAAGAGGTGAGCGCTGAGAAGAGTCCAAAATGGTTAAGGTAGGTAGGTAGTGGAACTGTAGCAGGAAATAGGGCGGGTTTAGAAGAGGGGTGATTGTGGAGAACAAATCTGACCAATCACTGCGCTGCTTCTGAGAAGGGAAACCGACTCTTCCTCACAATAAATATCGTGCATGGGCCATCGTACGTTTTGTCTGGCTGCACCAATGTAACCTCTTGGGAGCCGCCTGTCTGGGCTGCAGCATCATCGCCTTGTCCTCTACTTCGTACCTCTGAGGTTTCTACGGATTCAACATGGTCAAATCGCCAGCGCACCGCTTTCTTTCCTATCTGATGGAACAGGCAGCGTTTGTCAGAGAGGACGCGCAGTCAATATTATTAACTATCGACCTCAAAGGGAGATTGGCATTACGGATTGAGTCATACTGTGACGGGAGAACTATTCCTAGGTAGGCTGTCACGGCTTTTTTCCTCCTCCGCCGGCTGAGGTGTATCAGAATAATTCCTCCCTTGATTTCGCATTTCTTTTTTCCTCACTTCTCACGCTTTACCCTTGAGCTGAAGCGGTCGCCATTTCTGGTCTCTCGTGTTTCTCTGGCCTCATCCAAAAGGTTACGGATATTTCCCATATAGATTCGATGGTGACAGCTTTTCCGACGGGATTTATCTGTTGCAGACCTAAAAACAGATTTTGGCTTGTTTCGAAACATTCGCTGAGCACGGCGCAGAGGCCAGAATATCGCGGCCATTTCATCCGCTGGAAACGCAGTGGGCCCGAGCTTCTGTGCCTGGGCAAGCTGGGCTGAGCTTCGAAGCAACTCCACAGAATTTCCATTGGATCTTGAGTTTCTTCCCCCAATCAACAGGGGGTCCAATCCCGTGCCTTACCATCCCGTCGGGTACGCTATCCCAGAACAAGGGCAAATCTCGAAACTGTACGAAGTCAGTTTTGTGTCGCTTCAAATACTCGCATTGTGTCTCGACGAATCCCTCGAGTGAACATGAAAATAGAAAGGTTATGGAGAATCTTTTAGCCCATTCGATAAAACTTAGTCTAACTCGTTTTAATCAGGACTGCGAATTGAGCAACAGGTGGAGAGTTAGTCTAGGTTGCGCTTGAGCTGCCAGAATGTGGGCAAAATACAAATTCATATTCAAGGTTGCTGGCACTAGCAATGATCCCCCCCTGGGCAGCAGATTTTCGTCCACCATCTCACTGACCCACGCAAGCCACAGGATTGAACCGCGCCTATCAAACGCAGTCATTGGTCCAAAGAGACGAATAGACGCAACCTCACCACCAACAGACGTACGAGTTGTGCACTAGCAGTTTGGTAAACGCGGGGTGAAGCTCTCACTGCCGATTGGGAATCAATAACAAACTGCCACTTTCTAGAAGGTCATGTGCGCCAGAATAGGTCGTGCTCTTTGAGGTGGCAGGAACCTCCGCGCTTCTGTTTTCCTGCAACTCTGTGGTGTTGCTACCTACTACCTAGTTGTCGTGGGGCTAGTGAGGTAGGAGAGGGCGCGTTGTTTCCATCCCACTTTTACTCGACGCTCCGAAACCTTTCGGAAGAAGATATGATGGTTTATTTTCTAACGAATACAAATGGCACCATGCCCTGTACGATGCAACTTTAGCTTCATGATGGTCATACCGGAGCTGGACTAGACCCCGTTTCTTAGTGGCCGTGCAAGACCGTATCCCGCGTCCCAAAGCATCGCCAATCAGCAGGCCGTGTCTTTGATGACCCCCGCCCCCCAAAAGCATCTGTCACGGCTGTCACACACAGAAGCTTACTCTGAAATTCAAAAGGCGCGCTTTGCATGACTCGATTCAACTTCCCTTCCATCAAACCTCATCACCAATTCTCTGACAGTGCTGTGGAAGAGATCAGCACTTCACACAGCTTACGTACTTGTGTAAGGTATGGATCGCAGTCTTTCGGAAGACGAATCGAAGAGCGAATACATATGAACCGAATACATGCATATTTCAACTCTCACGCACAGAATGGCTTCTCCAACTTCCCAGGCCACTTGGAAAAATGCTTGGCGGCATGATGGTTACAATCAACAACAACAACGGGAGGCGTCGGTGCACGCAAGCGCCCTTGCAGCATTTCTCGGGAACATTTGCAGGACACCATTGGTCACGGGAGCTGCAAGCCAAACACCACACGACCATTCTGAGCTCGACACGACATGTGTTTGTTGAAAGGGTGTGGTGTGTGTGGGAGGTGAGGGGAAATGCCCGGAACAGCTCAGGCTCCCAGGCTGCTTGTCCCATCAACTGCAGTCCACTGTAACGATAGTGCACCTCTCCCCTGCAGTTCAATTCCACCCCCCCCGGTCCCGGTCCCCAAATCCGAATTTCCGGCCAAGACTGCCACAGGACCCAGGGGCTCCGAGATGTCGCCGTCCGCTCGTTCGTCGCTTGCAGGCTTTTTTTCTGTCACACAAAATTGACCAACAAGCTCACATTTACATGTACAGTATTTATTCCGTCCCGTCTGGGAAGGCTGCAGCCGCCTTTGCGGTCCCGACAGTCTGGCACGGTGTGAATTGCAACCACCAACGAAGTCGATGTGATGGTATTCCGACGGGAGTGAAGTTGGCTGTACACGCTGTTAGGATATCTACCGAGAGAACGAATCGCAACAAGGGCAGATAACAACCTTCATCCGCCCCGCCGCGGGCCGTCTTTGGCGCTCTCATCATATCAACTTATCATGCGGTATGCACCCTGAACGGCGGGGATGGACAGCTCCACTGATGCTTCAATGTATGGTTCACGAATGCTCCGGGGAAGAGACACCCCAGCTCCCGTGCTATTCCACCAGCTGCTGGAACCACTGCAACGCCCGCCTTTCTAACACATTTTCGGTATCCATCTTTTGAGCCTCCTGCCTAGCCATACCGTACAATACGTCCTACGCCGTCATTCTCACCGTCACGCCGGGGATGATGGCCATCTCAAATATGCACCCCTCAAGGGATTCGTCATCTCGGGATAGTGGCATCCGTCTGTATTATTGAGGCTTTTGTCCTTGTTCTCCAGGTTCCCACATTCTGCAAGAGCATGACGGCAGCAGATGTGGTTGCACAACCTTGGTAGCGCTGTCTTGGGAGTCCCGGCAGAAGTAAACACGCGGCGCGGGCTTGGGCTGCTGAAAGCTGCCAAGGTGTGACAAGTCCCACGGGTGCTTCTGCTCCTAACCTTCTCGAGCCCTTCAACCGCGCCTGTGTAACCAGAACGAGAAGCCTTGGCTGGCTGGCTGACTGGTTAAGCTTGTGTGACCCTGCAGCAAGACCCATCCTCCCGCGCAAAAGTTTGTGTGACAGACCACAAATGATGTCGTACACGGCACACGCCATCTTGTATCTGCTATATCGAATCTCTTATACGGATATGACAAGGCAACAAGAGTTCAACAGTTGCGGTGACCTTAACAATTATTTCTTTTCGACAATTAGCCGACCAGGTTTCAATCTGCATGCTACCCTGCCTGCCATACAACCGTCGCCCTTCATCCGGCACCTTCCCATCCCAGGTCGGTCAACAAGGGTCCATAAGATCACGGTCATGAAGATCAATCACCCAGACCGGAACTCACACCTTAAGTCCGGTGGGTTTGATGAACATACGACCGCGGGATTCTACACCTACGTAGTGTAGTGTCCGCCATTAACCAAGTCGCCGAACTCCACGGAGTAATGATTCAAGGCCAGTGCTTGAAATGAGTTTCTATTTTCTGGACGACGTACACAGCCCTCCCAGGAGACCAAAACTCTTAGATAGTGGGTACTATTGTACCTCTTCACCATCACCAGTTGTCGAGCGGTGGAGGGAAGTGGTGTTCATTTTCGACAGTGAGCACTCTCTCTCTCCACACGATTGCCGAACCATTTGTCAGCCCCATTCAGCGTGTGAGTCCTGTTATTTGATTGGCTGGATAAGCCAAGATATCGACTTTCCTTCTACAGAAGACATGTTTTGATTGGTCAGATCGGCATGCCCCCATGTACAACAACAGGGGTAACGACTCCGTACTGGAACATCCACCGTGTTCAGAATGGCTGAGCAACTCATCACGACAGCAGCAAAATCTAGTGGATTGCCATGTAACTCTACATGGCGACACAAGCCCACAGCCTCCTTTCCCCAGTCACACATCTTGATAGCAGAAATCACCACACACGCAACGACGTCGTCTCGAGGGCAGCCCAAGTTGCAGGGTCTCTCATCCTTCCTGCCTCTCGAATTCTCTAGAGCTCTCCCACTGCCAGGGCGCCGGGCAGAGCAGGATCAAGCGGCTATCCATGTGGTTACCAGTATGCCGGTGCTTAAGCTTCATGTTCTCTGAGAAGGACTCAACCCCGATCTATCGGGTTAAGCATATCGAGACCTAAGAACAGCCATCTGCTGGACAACCGCAGCTAATCCGATCCCTTGCCGTTCCCTTCCTTTTCCGGAAGCACAAGCGTGTTGCTAGGACGATCCTGTTGAGAAAGGAGATGAGCGACGGCGTAGTCTTTTTCACAAGTGTGCTTTACAAATCCATAGCATGATGGTCAATAAGAATATGGCAGAGAGAGTGTGTCTTCCTCATTTCGCCGTACGGATCCGCCCGATAGCACCAGCGTCAGTTGTACGGTACCGATGACAGGGATTTTGGTGACCGAGACTTCAGAATATCAAAGGACGATGACAACCACGCCGTGACTGAGCAAGCCCAGAGCACCAAACGGACTCGGTGGCGCAACCTTCTTCCAGTTTCCTTCCCTGGGTCCAAGACATCCTTTAACCACGCCAACGCTGCGTGGACCACGGGGAGGGCGGTTGTTTTTCTTGGTCCCAGTGGTCTGCGAAGAGCCCCCCATGGAGAAAGGCTGACAAGCCACTCCTGTTTCGAAGTCTCGAGCTTGCGCCAGTTGCGTTGAACCTTCTCTTCCCGCTTCCCGCCCTCCATCTTGCCCACACAGCCGCGGACACCGAGACCCGGATGGGGATTCTATCGGGGCTTTCCGTGTTTTTTACCTTGGGTTCGCTGATAACACCCTGATCTGACCAATGAAGCCATGTCAGTATCGGGGACGGAAGAGGGACGGAGTCCTCAAGTGGGGGCCAAAAACATCATCATATTCCCATTGCATACCCATTCCGTTCTATCTGACGCCCCCTCTGCCTTTCGTGGAACGAATATTGCTTGTTGCCTGATTTTGCCACCTCTGATACGAAGCAAGGACTCACGTATCAAAGTCTAAGTATGACCAACTACGGGCCGAAAGCACCACCCAAACAGGCACCTGATAATTATCGTGGAAGACGCGTGCGTCTTGGTGATAATGACTCGCGGTGTAGGGTCCTTGTGTGATAGTGTGACGCTGGCAGGCTACGCTGGAGCCTTGAGTCCTCCCGCTCCGGACTGCAACCGACGCACGACGCAATCGTACCGTCTCCACGATGGGAGGTTGGGTCCCCATGGGAATAGTGCCAGATGAGGACCCGCCGCTTTGGAGCGAGTGCCCTTTGTAGCTTAAATCCCGTTTGAGGAACAAGCTTGGAATCTCTCCACCTCATGTGAGATGAGGAGTCTGTACCGTGGGTATGCGGACAGGCCAGCCATACGTCTCACAGCATCACGAAGGATTCGATCCCAGATTATGCTTTCATGTCGAAGCTGTCACACAGACTCCTCTCCTTTCTTCAACGGTTCTGCCTCCCGTCCGTCAACCTGTAGGTCATTGCCTCCTGTTTTCTCTTTCTCCCAGATGATCTGTCACATCCTTGCCTCTGCTCCCCTCGTTGTCCACAGTCGAAAATAGCTGGCAGCAGACCGTTTTTTGGTGTCAGGATCCTCCACCCAATCCCTATCCATCCCCCATACCCCATGCCAGCGTTTCTCATTTTAGACTTCACCAACAACCTTTTTCTCCGTTCCGCCAGCAACGAACCGATCTCCACCCCGCCCATTCCCATCCTATCCCCATCTCCTCCCTGTCGAACCGTGCCAGCGCTCTCGAGCTGTCATTTGTAAGGCACTATATGTGCTTGAATCTTGATACTTCTTCCGTCCTAGTTTCCGGCGGGACCTGCCTGGTAGGGCTGGGAGAGACGCATATGCAGGTTCTCTGTCTCCAGTGCTTCTCGCGCACTGTCCATGCTGCCTGGTAATGTCGGCCGACACGGCAACGAGCAATTTTGTCTCTTGGACGAGTGGGATGCTGCAGAAATATATGCAGATATGTCTCCGACGTGGTTGTCAAGAGGGGAGTCACATTCCCCGTACCGGTACCACCTCTTACCTTACATATGCAACATACAGACACGTACATTTCATTACCCGCAAGCAAGCCAGCGCTGGCAGCCAGCCAGCCCCCAATCAACATGCTTCATACCTACATTTGCTTCTCGATCCCCACTTCGTCGCCTGTCCTCGAACTAAGGTTCTTAGACTAGATTGGAGCACGACGTTGATCTGACAAGCAGTAGTGGCAGCGGCGTGGGTGCGGCGACCACACGGAGGAGAACAAGAAGCACACCTGGGAGACAAGGGGCAAGCGCTAGTGTAGGGGTGAGGATAAGGGTAGGGTAGGGTGGTGTACGGGGTGGGCGCTTGTTTTTCTCCGATGAGCCAAACAGACCTCTTGCCAACCATCCACCCCCTCCCACCTTTTTTCTGCGCACAACTACGCCCCTTGGGAGCTTTGTCCCGGGTCGCGTTGTGGGAATAGGGGACATCAGGCACCTTATCCACTCACAACATGAGGGCAGTCGATATGATTTGCCCTTCTGCTTTGGGGAATGCTGCAGGAGGGCGGCGTTTCAAGTGGCAGCTAGCAACCAGCAGCGACGACGGTGCTCCGTGGTGAGTACGGAGTTAGGAGAAGCTTGTATGTGCCATTGACCTTGTAAGTGTGAACCAGTGTGGTCTGGTAATCATGATTAATCAAGCATCTCTCATATCCCACAATATGCCTCCGTTTCCCCCCTGCCTTGTGCAGCCTTGGATGAAGATGTCACGTTCCCACCGATCACCGTCGTCGACGGGGGAACACATTACACTGGATCGGTCGGTGGCACACTCCGTTTGCTCTGTCTCTGGAACGTTGATGTCCCGACAAAACGCCGTGCTGCCACGGCGATGAACTCCCCTCACTAAGCCCAAAATCGTTTCCAATCCATCTCACATACCAAAACCCCCGTCCATCACCCATGTTGAACCCCCGGCGCGGACGCCCAGCCCGCCGGTGCGGTTCGGGAACCAGCTGCCGCGGGGCAGGCCACGTACGCACTCATCACTTGACATGTCCGGGAATAGTGAAAAAAAGAAAACAAGCAAGAAGCTAGTCAGGGGTCATGCAGATAGACACGATGGGTTCATGCCCGCCTTTCTGTATGGACGGACAATATTACAAGACCAGGGCGACGAGAGGTTTTCTTCCGAAACGGGATATATCTTGTAGCTTTGTATCTTGTGGCAGTCAATCGGTCACGAAAGTGAGGCTATCTCCGTCGATGGTTTGTCATGTTTGACTGTAAGCGAATGGGAGCCGGAACCGCCATAGGGCGGAGGGATATGCCAGTGACACCTACCCGACGTGGAGTCTTAAAGAACGCCTCGCTGTCTTTGGAAACAAGTCCCTTCAATCTCTCTTATCTACCAATGACTAGTGAGAAAAAGATATGTTTCAGATCGCTTAGACCCGATTCTTGGGCCACTCACCTAAGCTGCTCAAACACTGGACATAGCCACACCACCCGCACATACCTGAGCCACACCAAGCCAGTCATATTTGCCCCTGATTGATCGTAACTTTAACTCGAGATCAAAGGTGAATCGTGACTGGTTGGTCGATTCCCGATCTTTGAGATGCTCGTCATCATCGATAGCTTCATGTTTGCTGGTTTGGACGCAGCGGAGGAATATTATCGAGATGATGTCGGCCGCCGGTCCTCTTCCGTCCTCGTCCGGGAGGGAGGGAGGGAGGGCACCAAGACATGATCAAGAGGAGGTGGGCAGAGATGCCACCGGAATAGCAGATTGGAAGGATTGTGCCGATTTGCCTTGAGTATTCTCCTATTCAGGAAGTCAGTTTCTATCATCCCGTTGTCCGTCCGTACATCCCGGCGTCCTGGATAAGGTATGGGGTCTACACCATGGATGGATGGATGGTATGCCGTACGCGCCCTTTCCATGCAGAGATCTTGTGTCACTTTCTGGAGCTTAGTTTTAATTCTTCTGGCGTCTTGTCGTTCAAGCAACGTAGCTCTATCCGTTGTGAACTACGGTCCTGCGCCACTCAAAGAATAGCACACGGTACTGTAATCTCCCGACATGTAAAGCGACAAGGCGGACACCATCAGGCCTTCCCCACCTACAACTTGAGGACTGCTGTTGATGCCTCTTACCCTCCTCACCTTCACCTCCCTATCGCCGCCGATTCCATACCTTACTTAGTACCTACCCCAGTCCAGGTCTCCCCCGGGAAGGCTGGATTTCGAATACCCACAGATGATCACGCATATCCCGCCTGATGGTGGCAAATTGCCCTTGAAGGTCGGATGGATCTTCCGCTGTCAGTCAGTCTATCAACACGAGACAGGGTGAGAATATGTCTTGATTCGCAGTAGTTTCTTCCTACTACCACGATACCGGAGAAGCAAGCTCGGTAAGGACCCTGATAACCTCGAAGTCGTCTCGCCTTCTTCGCTTCGTAGCCTTTCTCGCAAGCCGACTGACTCCCCTTTCGCTACCCCGAGCCCGTCCCCGTGCCGCCATGTGCTGCCCTTGTGCTCTCTCTAGCCGGCGGTCCCATTAAAGAAACGATGAACCATTCGTTCCATTCTAGAAGGCGGCACAGACCCAGAGCCCAGAAACAACCGCAGCTGCCTTGTAAAGCCGGATACCGCATATCTCATTCAAAGTTACAATTTTACACCCAGAAAGTTACATTCCCTAACATCCAAGCTGTGTAACGCTTTCCCTTCGCGAGCCAGCGCTCCTTTCGTTATCGTCTTTCGAACCGTACGTTGCGTATCCATGCGCCGTCGCCAATATCCGTCCATTGCCGCCCGTTCTTCCTTCTAGAAGCGGCACAGCGATACCCTCACGTACGGCGTAAAACCAAAAACTGCGGCGTCTACTCTGCTTGGTGTACTGTACTGTAGTATTCTGCGCCGCACCGATACACCCGGACACTAAAGACAGCAAGCTCGATCGGGACCGAACAAGTACTGTATACATAATTACATCCTTGCGCTTAAAGGCAGGATCATGGAAACCAGAACAGAGATGGATGGAAGGATACCAAAAGAATTATCTCCGTGACGGCCGGAGATATTCGTTCGTTCGTAGGAGCCTGGAACTAGCATGAAGAACACGGACTGGCAGGGAAGTTAAATGGTCTGATATTGGTGGTAGCATACATATAGATGGCCGATCATATTATGTAAAGCGAGCAAAATACTGTACCTGCAAGGGTGACAACGGCATATTCCGTTTTGCTGTTTTGAGTATTTGCTTTGGAAATCCAACGGTGATTGATGCTTGCGGGGACTAATGCAAATGCAGAAAGAAAGATATCGCCAAATCCAGAAACAAGAGAACAACAACAATAAAAAAAGGCGGTACTTCTGTCACCCGTCCAATCGAGGGGCTTAGACAGAATCTCACCTAAGCACCATATCCCATCGTCCCATCGTCAAAACGGCGCGACCTGCATTTCTGCATCTAGTGGATCTCCAAGCAAAGCGATCGAAAATAACCTCAACAAACCCACAAGCCTTTCTTGTTTTTATTTAGTCACTTTTAATTGTTTTGCCGCAAGCGATCTATCTCACTTGCATTTTGCATCTGTCCTTACACGGGCGGGCGGGTAATGTGGAATTAGCATTTAGCCCATATAAACAAGGTGAGGCAGATTTTGACCGCGGTAAAAGAATAAGAATAAACAAAAGGCCAGTCGGTAGATCGGTCCTTTTGGTGTGATGCGGCGTGGCTGTGTTTCACCCTTTTTTCCTTGTCGTTGTCGGCTATCAACTCACCACCACCACCTTCCAAACTCAAACAGAGCCAGACCCAGCAAAGCCACAAGTGAACGAAATGAGGTCAAGAATCCTTCCACTATGGAATGTTCCTGTAAAAAAAAGTCTCTTCGTATGTTATGTTTGAGCAATATTGTGAACTGCCAAACACAAGGTTAAAGAAAAGAGAAGTTAAAAATAGCTCTCTCTCTCTGTGTGTGTGTGTGTACACAGATTTTGATCAATGGAGTATGAAAATGGCATTTCCCGTCGAAACCAAGCCCAAGCCACCTCCGCAGTTTTCACACCTTGTCCAGATGGTCCAGTAAAGTACAGTGGCTCGAGACATTGTGATTGTGCCCCCCTTCCCCCCTCGATCCTTTCGCATCCAAGTCCGTGCAAATGGACAGAATACAGTACTCACGGTTCAAACTGCAAGCGGGTAGACAGACCTCTCCTCTCCTCTCCAAAAGCCGAGCCACATCCACTTCTCTTGAAGCAAAATCCTTCGCTGTCCGCACTGTTGACTCGGAAGATAATTACACTGTCCTGGATGCTGGTGCTGGTGATGAACCTACTTGAGCCTCAAGAAATGAGCGGCAAGAAGAGGTTGTTTCAGATCAGGCCCGCCCGGTCGGTCCCGAGTGCCCTTGCCTCCTATCCTTCCCCGCCGCAGCCATCCCATTCCATGTTCTCAATTGATCCTCCTGTCTGTCTTTTTACTGTTTCGGAGCCTTGTCCCACGAGATCTGCCACATGGCAGTAAAGGCACTCACTCCCATGCCTTGGATTCTAAAACGAGATATGTATGTGTAGCACGACAAGGCTATATTCCTAGGAACACTTAAACTTGTAAGAGTGGCTTGATGCCCCGAGCCTGGGGTTAACAAAGATGAAGATGCGAAGCAAACGATTAACCAAGTACCTTCTATCTGTGAATAAAATCAGAAAAGACACACAGAAGTGAAAATAGAAATGACACAAAAGAAAAGCCGCAGACCATTTGTGCAAGAGCATCCTTCCTCTAACCTCAAGACTGACTCGTGTCTAAACCTTATCAACCAGCGTGACATGGTGACCGTGACAGGTGAGTAACAGAGAGAATAGACCAAATAAGCTTCGAGTAGAGACGAAAGCGCATGCGAAAGATGGGACTGCAAAGCTGAGGATCTGGATATGATCGAAAGGCCCAGTCCAAGAAGCAGAGCGTGGTAGCCCTCCTCATGAGCTCAGTGAGCCGATCAGACGAAACCGATCATAAACCAAGAACGTCAGTCCCGGAGGAGGGACGAAAAAGTGTGTACAGTGAGCCACAGATTCAAGTTGTCGCTAGCTAATCCGCAGCCAACAGAAAGTATTGACAAGAAGAGACGAAAATATCTTCCAGCCCATCACCTTGCCCTTCCCCGTTCAATTTTGTTTTCCCTGCCCGACCCTGATATACTCCCCCCCCCCTTTCCCCTCTCTCAAAAAAACAACCCAGAAAAACAACCCAGAAAAACAAAAACAAAAAGAAACGAAATGCGCGCCGCTTTGCAGGAAGGGGTATTCCATTTCGAATCGCCTACAAAGCTATACAAACAGGAAAGCGCAGAAAAAAACACACATATACTTCGTCTTGAAATGAGATTCGAGATGTCGTTTCAAATGCTGATGATGCTTGAAGGTGATAATGAAGTCAAGGGTTGCTTGAGACCGAAGGCGGACGAAATCATCGACGATCATGATTACTTAATTAGCGTCAATCGGCGGGACAAAATAATTAAAGTCGAGCAATCCGTCCAGCATCCAGTGTTGCGGATCCCACACGTCGTAGGTAGTGGTATTGTTATCGTAGCCGAGGCCGAGAAGACCGGCCTGGGGACCGGGGCCCCCAAGTGCGGAACCTGCTGCGCTCGGGGTCAGGGCGCCGTTGGAGGTGGCCATGCCCAGGGGCAATCCGTGTTGCGGTGGCGGCGGGGCCAGGGTGCTATCTAGATGAGTTGAAGAGGCTGATGATTCATTAGCTGAATCAGGATTTGTAGGTTGCTTCAGGGCTACCAAGGGCGAATTATATCATCTTAGCTTGGAGCAATACTTTGGGGTGACGCTGGGTAATAAATCAGAAACAAAATAACAAACACTCACCGTCTAACGTGCCGCGCCCTCTCGCTTGGTACTCTTCCCTCCAGTGCCAAATGGAGTCAAATACCAGGCTCATGCTGTGTCGACACCGCACCTTGAGTTGTAGACTATCATCAATCTCCGGGTTGTCATCGTGCTGGTGGTATGAAGGGCTGAGCGAGTCTATGCGGGCGCCGTTCCATATTTGCACCATCAGCTCTGCCAGCCGCCAGTACAAGTCGTTCGACACAACGCTGGTAATCCTGATGGACCGGATTGCCCCGTGGAAGAGGTTTCGTCCCCTGTCGAATTCGATTTGCTTAGCGAAGAAGGAACGCATAAGCTTGAGCAGAGCGAACCCAGCAGCGACCAGCATCTGCTGAAGGTAATTGGTGGCGTAGCGAAGAAAGAACTGATCACGGAATTGATATTGGTACTCTTCGCGGCACGACTGATTTTCGTCCAGAATGTAGTCGAGGTAGCTGGTGGTCGCGCGCCACAGGGCCATCAGATCGTCCAGGTAAGCCGGGGTGCTGCTGGAGTCAAAGAATCCAGCAAGCCGCAGGTGTAAGCCCGCTGCTCTCAGGTGAAGATTGATGACGGGAGACAAGTTCTGCCCCAGGATGGACGCTTGGAGTTCGTTAAACTCACGACGATAGACGCGCATCAACATGGCGCGGTGTTCATCACCGGCGACGCCCCGAGGATCGCTAGCATTGCTGTACATCTCCTTGGATACCTTGTCGCAGAACCGTTCTATCTGCAGTCTGGCCTCGAGCTCGGGACCCAAGGAGAAGGGCCCGCCCGCATCGCCACCGCGGACAGCCAGCGTCCAGTCATACAGGCTTGACGCTGGTTGGCCATAGCCCGTGCCGACCGTTTGTGCAACGATATTGCACACAGCCCACGTCTTGATACGGTCGTGTAAACCTTCATTATTGAGCTCCACGGCTACTCTTGAAAAGTCATTAATGTGGTTGGGCCGGTGAAGGCCGATTCCGGTTGCAATCTTCATTAACACACCGCAGAGGATGTGAGTGGGGTCAGACGACGTCGTGCTTGTCGGGAGTGGCCACGTGCAGAGCAAGCAAAGTGCCTTGACGACAAAATAGCTCTGAGGGACGTCTCCAATCGTTGTCCAGAGATACCTCGTTAAGGGTCCGGAAAGCTTTGCGAGTAGGTTTAAACCTGGGTTGTATCGTCTGCTGGCAACAGCGATAATGGCCCAGTAGAGTAAAGGATGTTGTTGATAATACTGGTCTGGCGTCTGATTTGGATTAAGAAATGGTAAAAACGGGTGGTAAAAGTTGAAAAATTGGCTGAACAATTGTCGCTCGTCGTCCTCGGTGATTCGACAGTCGTCGAGCTCGCGAGCAATGCGCGGCATGTTGTAGGAGCCTCCACGCTTGAGATGTAGTAGAGACGACACGGCCTCATCAGACCCCATCAGAGATGGATTCCGGGTATGTGTGTACTGGCTGGCAACCACAGGTGACTGCAGCTGGGAGTGTACCGCCTCGTCGTCGTCCTCCACGACAAAGCCTTGCGCCTTGGCCGCCTGTACGGCCCGCCGTAGCTTGTCGATCTCCTTCTCCATCTCGGCGTGCTTTGACCGTTTCCCTATCCGTTTGAAGTTGGACTCGATTTTGCATTCCAGCTTCAGGCGGTTGCACCTGGAGCAGCCCTGAAAGGGATCCTGCACGACATCGCAGCGCAGCTAAACGAGACAAACAAGGAACACATGTCAGCATTGAACAACTCTCCAACTCAGCAACAGAATGGACAGATGCCGGGCAGCAAACATCGGACAGGAAGAAAGCATCGACAGCAACGACAACAAGAAGAGAGACGAGAAAACATAAAACGAAAACGGGCAGATGCACCGCTCCGGAGACGGTTCGGAGGTGGGAACCCGGCCGGGGACGGACATCGGAACAGCACCTCATGGCATTCCAAGGCAAAGAAGTGGACTCGGGACCCTCGGACTCGGACTTGGGGGAGCCGGGACCGGGACCGATCTGCTGCTCGCTTGGAGGGTTTGAAGAGGATGACTCAAAACACCAAGCACAGCACCACAACAACAACAACCACAAGGCTGGCGATAACAAGAGTGGATTGAAAACCCCATTTACGGGTCTTACCTTTTGTTGACGACATTCATTGCAAGCACGCTTAACTCCGGGCAGTCGGCGGCCCTTGGTCTCTGGGGAGGCATCGCCCCGGTTTTCGTGGTCCTCGTCATGGTCGTGTTCGTGATCGTGGTCCTGGTCGAGCAGACTCGCAGGACTACTGTCGATGGTGCTCCGTTTACGCTTGTGAAGACCAGCACCGCCGTTCGCGCCGTGGCTCCGCATGCCAGCCGCAAACTCGGGACTTTCCATGGTGGTCTTTTTCCCAACCAAAGAGATAGACAGATAGATTGATGATAGTGGTAGTGTGTGGTGTGGGGGGGGGGTGGTGTCCAATGTCTTCCGTGTAATCAGACGATCAGACCGATAATGTGGGCTCCTAATCGGCCGCGACGGAACGGGACGCTTCCAGATAGGCTGTTGGCAGCGGCAAGTAGATCAATGGGTGGTCCGGTCTCGCGCGTTGCGATGAGAGGGTTTTGGAGGAGAAAAGACCGATTTACGGAAGGCGGATGAGTCTTGGGTTGCCCGCCAGAACCTGACCACCGCTCGTTGCCCGTCTGTTGCTTGCTGGCTCTCTCCCGTCTGCATGTGTGTGCTGTGGTGCTGTGGGCGGGGGTAGAGAGAATGGCGAGCGGGGAGCTTGGTGCACAGATTTTTTTTTGATTCTGCGGGGAACTGAACAGGGATTTCTTCGGACTCTCATTGGCGAATTGCCATCTAGGTTTGACCCACTCGTGGCTGGCTTCACTTGGAAGCCTTGGCTTCAACTCGACGACAGCTTTTGGAGACGTTGTTATTGATTTTTGGTCTCTTTCTGGCACCACGTGTGTCCAATGGCATCGTCTCTGTCCTCCTCAAGAGCCATCACGATGGACTTGTGAAGCGTTGAACAACCACCGTACAGAACACAGACTCACTGGACACAAGACCGTCACTTTTGATCATATTTTTGATCTTCATAGGTCTCACCTCCGATGTCGACCGCAGTTACACTGAACAGGCGGGTTTTGATGGAACACAAGGTACTCCGCAGACTATATGTCATGTGGCGGCGGCCATAAGGTACAATAACTACTCGGGCATGCATGCTCGAATTGATGAGGTTATTTGTACCATCATTTCGACGGTCTCTTGGCGATAATGGACTTTCGAGTCATGGTCGGCGACATTGTCACGTTTGTACGTCTTTTACGTCTCTTGTCTTTCTTATGCTCCGAGAACAGCGTCCCCGTATTCCCAGCCTTTCCTCCTTGTGTAAGGTATTTACCCGGTCCGAACGTCAACAAGCATGGTCGGAGTTATTCTCTGAACGGCGACAGGATCTTGCCTGTCTGCTTGTCGATCCCGCCAAGAGCCGAAACCTGGGCTCATGGGACGGTTTTCGTGAAACACGACGCTATCAACCCTAACCCTACAGTAATCTTCTTTTCCTATCTTCTCCAGCAACTATGATGAAGATATCAAGTTTCTTCCTTTGTCAACAGAATATCGAGAGAATAGGGGAGCATCTACCCCATACTACCCTGAATACAACTTCACTCCACAACCCCTCCAAAGGCCCATAGGGCTGCAGTGGAGAGCAGCTCTAGATCGTCTCCCCTTTCTCCCCCTTTCCCATTCAGGAAGGACACCAGTCTATTAGTGCCCGGTAAACGGCGATCAACACTTGACGGCCGAGCACGCTATATTGGCGTGTGGGGAGACAGCCGCCGTTTACGGACCTCGAACGCCATCTCGATCATGGATATAACGGAGAGCAAGAAGCTACCTCTCTCGTCGAACATGTCTCCTCGACCTGTCACTCGCACGTCGGTTCAGTTCAGCCGGGTGTCCCGAGGAAAACAGCGAGTCTTGATCATCAACCTCAACCACTGTTCACCTGCTCCCGCCAAGGTGTACAAGACGTTGTACGCTGTGCTGAGGATGATCGCTCCAGACTCCTTCGCCGCCACGCCATTGTGCCGCCATTGTTCCCCCCCTAATTCCTCTTCATGTTTCCCGGACATCCTTCCAAATACGTTGAGATTGGGTTTAAAGTTACAAGCCACATCATTACACGCCCACACTTGGCCGGGGAAAAAGGCAACCCCCTGAATGCATGTCAGATATGCAACGTGTGTGTGTGCTGTGTATCTCTCTCAAAATGGGGGGCATGTGTAATCGTCTGTAATCTTTCCTGACAACCAAAAACAAGCACAAGTACCAGGTACGTAGCTGGCGTGAAGATAAACCAAGCAAGTGGGCGTGCGTGCGGCCGCCCGTCTGGGCCAACAGCAAATTGTTGTCTCGATAGCCGCCATACATATCTCTGCGTCTGCTAGGTTGTCTTGCAGAACCAACAGCCGCACCCACCGCTACCACATGGAACGACACACAACTGTTCTAAACCCAGGAAAGAATCATGATTCGCTCCGCAGACGTGTGCCCTCCCATGCATAAGGGGAGGGGGCTTGGGGTTCCGCATTTGATGCTATGGTTTAATTTATCGTAGAGCAGCTCACCGCGGTGTCTCTCACTCCCGGAAGGCTGTACCGAATGAAACCATCACCGCCACGAAAAAAGCCCTGGGGACGTCGCCGAGATCACCATTAGAGGAGTGGTAGTTTGCGAGATGAGCATGCCATCCGTCCATCGATCATCCGCCTGTGGTCGTCGGGCTCTAGAATTCTCCAGTCCCCCGCGCTTGCCCGCCCTTGCTTGATGACCGAACCCGAAGAACCCCTTCATCAATCCAGCATTTTATGTCCTAATCCAGCCAAATACCGTTTCTGTTACGTCTGCCCTACGACAAGTATAATCGTTGCTTTGCTATCCGATTTGCCACCTATCCAGCCAGCAGCGGCCGACATGTGGTATCGAATCGGGAGAGCTGGAACAGACACTGCTTGCCCCTGCCGGCATCCACACCTCTCGGAGACTTTTGAGGCCTGGAAGGGACCGAGCCGGTGATATCGGGGTCCGCGGCGGCGTTCATTTACTTACTGTCCTGACCTGCATGACCTTGCTCATTTCCATGCATATTTCGAGGTAAAGATAGTAGACCACTGCACTACCTACCCTCCAACTCAGTCTGTGATCGGCGAACTGGTCGGGTAACCGGAACAGACACTACGGCAAGACTTAATGAGGAAGCGGAGTATGAGCTTCATTTAGATGGCAAAGCCCGGGGTACACTAAATCAGACCTGATGGCATAGGCACTGTATGCGCGGAGAAGACCTCTCTCTTTCTCTCCGATCCTGAGCCGATCTTGTTTCAACAAGCAATCTCTATTCTAGTAACTAACGAGATGCTAGTGCGAGGAAGGATAATTCTTATTTTTGATGCCTTCTCTTACTCGATTACCGGAGCTGGAGTAAGTCAAGTAGGGCCAAACTTGTATATTGCCCCTTCGGCAAGCCTGAATACACGCTGTATGGACGATGTGATTTCGCTCTATTAGATACTCGGCGAATCGAGGGCGAAACAAACGGTAGGGCTCAGAATGGCGCTGGGACGAAAGTCTTGATCATGTAATGTAGCTGGGGCGAGAGTCAGTCCGGTCTGGGCGAGATCGCACATTTCAGGGTACTTACTTGCATAATTATCCCGCAATCTCCGACAGGACGCCAAGGGCATCATTCTTGTCTTTCCATGTTTTATGAACAGATTTCCATAAAAACTGCTCGATCTCCTCTGCAGAATAAACCCTCCCCTGAGATAAGTCGGCCTTGGATTGTGGCTCCATGTCGCTGGTCGCAAGACACGAAGAGCTGCTGCTAGTGCCACTGCTCTTGGGTTCCGGCAATGCTATTAAGGGGGGGTTTCTGCGTTTGAGAAAGCTAATGGTCCACTTATTGTCGACTGGAGTGAAAGGGTCGACACCCGGGCCTACTCTTGCACTCCCGTAAGTGTTGGCCATATCCGTGATTTCGCCCACCGAGGGGTTGTTGCCCTGTGCTCTCTCATTTCCAACCCAAGTTTCGAGCAGGTCTTCGTCTTGATCGTATAATTTTTGTCTCTTCCCACGTTTTTTAGTGAGTCGGACGCTCATGGTGATTCCCGATCCGTTGATGTCAAAGCGTGCTTGAAAAAGAAAATGCACAGATCAATATTTCTTTACCCATGTAGCTGTTGAACGAGTAGCAGTTGTGTGGGTTGGATCAGAATTTTGGGAAATGTTTACATGGCAATGCCCTAGGTATCTGAGTTGGAAAAGAGATGAAGGTGCTGAAGCAGGGGCTTTCTTTCTGGTGTGATGAGCCAAGGCAGGTGAGTGCCAGATTCCAGGTTGTTATTTCGTCACACTCGATGGCCTGGAAGGAACCTTTTGCATCTGCCAAAAGACTGCAAATTCAGATTTAAGTTCGATAACATGGATGCAGGTATTACCCTTCCCTATCTTATGAAGATAGGCTATACGTATATGCAACATTTGGCATATATACCTAGGAGGACTTGTTTTGGGGAGCTGAGCCGAATAGATCACGCCTTTGGCACCTTCTGTTTCAAGTTTGCTTTCACTAACATGAGCTTTCCATACCCGCGATAGACATACCAAAAGAATGAGAACATGGCGGTTGTGGACTACATCTTAGAAGATCTTGTCCTCCACATCAACTCTCACACATACCCTGAAATGGTCTTGAACCGGCCGAGGCCATGCTGCATGGAAAACCATCAAGGTATGCTCCCATAACGGCCAAACGGTCAGCGAAATAACAGCAAGAAACAAACCAGCTCATTGAGGTCATGTTACGACATCCACAGCAATGACCGTGACAGACATGGCCGGGATCATAATAGAGGAGAGAGATCGCATTTGATTTGGATGGGGGGGTAACCCAAGAGCAACTGGGAATGGATGGCGATTGTATGCCGAAGAATGCTTTCTATCTACTTTGTCTCCCTTGATGCTCAGGTATAAAAGATAGTGTCAAGAAGTAAAAAAAGTCAAGATCAAAAGCGAAGACCTAGAAGCACGCATGGGTTGTTGGACGGCCTGTGGAAGATGATATGAAGCCACCAGGGTTAATCTGATCTCATCAACATTCACAATTTTGGGGGGCATAGACAGCATAGAATTATGTACTACTGAATTTTCTGATTTCCCCTCAACCACTCGTGTACAATACTCATATCCCATTCTCCTTCCAGCCTGCGGGAGCTGTCCTCAGGAGGTGGCGCGAGCCCCCTCACCAGCCACAAATACGATAAGATAACACTGAAAGGAAAGCCACATCTTGGCATCCGAATGTCCCAATGACGACAGAAGCTCTATCCATGTCAATCCATTTACTTTGTAGAAGAACGCCAACAAACAAACAAATTAAAGCGCAAAAACAGCACCTTTCAGCTTCATAATTCATTCTCGTCCGTAAAAACGATGGGCGGATCAGCCTCAAGACCAGCAGAAAGCGCACTGCGCAAATTCCCCTCCAGAGCCCCCGGTTCCGTTCCACCACGACCTTCCGCAGCAGCAGCACGAAGAGCACCACCACCAGCAGCCACATCGCAACCAGCACCTACAACTTCTGTACAGCAACAACAACAACAACAACAACGACCCGCTCCTCCACAAGCATCTTTCACCAAAAATGAAGGTGTGTTTTTTCTTCCCTAGCCTTCACAGGTGTTTCTTCCCAAAAATGAAAAAACTGACAATTTCCCCTCCAGCCATCCTCGCCGACTCCCAAAACCCCAACAACTCCATCCCCGAACTCACCCCCGCCTTCGCCGAGCGCCTCAAACAGATGGGCATAGCCCAGCCCAGCCCGACCTTCTCTCCCTCCTCCATAGCCTCCGTCGATGCCTCGGGAATAGGCCAATCAATATCCGGCCCCCGTTTCCCCGCGTCTTCCAACAATGCCACCCTCGGCGCACTCGAGGCCCGGAAAAATATCCAAGCCCAAGCCGAAGCAGAGCTAGAGAATATGGGCCGCTCCACTGATAAGGGGAGGGAGTACGTTGACGTCTACACGATCAAGCAGATATTGCTCATGCGAGAGAAGGGAGAGACGGCAAAAGCTATCGAAGACAGGCTGAGGTTACGACCGGGAGTGGTGAATAAATTGGGTGGGAAAGGGATTCTGCACTCTACGTCGTTGGGACCACCGTCGCAATGAATAAATAACAAATAGCAGGAAAGCTAGATAGCGCTCTCAGTGCGCGCTTTTGTACCAATACCCATGATGCTGGCCATGAACAAGATTACAGAACGATAGAGAGATAGATACCAATATACCCCGATCCCATATAACCAAGCCGGGAGAGTGCGCCTTACCAAGCACAATGCCCCCCATCAATCCTCAAGTCCGCCCCAGTCATGAAACTACTCGCATCACTGAGCAAGAAAACCGCCGCACCTCTGTACTCCTCCGGGTAACTCAACCGCTTCAACATATTCGCGTCCGGCCACGCTGTTCTCCTCTCGGGAAAAGCCTCAAACAGCCCATCCGTCATGGCCGTGACGATATACCCCGGCGATAAAGAGTTGACTCTGATCCCGTGCTCGCCCCATTCCGCCGCTAGGTTGCGCGCGAGCTGCAGGACGGCGGCTTTGGAGGCGTTGTATGCCCTTTTTTGTTTTTGTTTTTGGGTCATTAGCCATCTGATCCATCCATCTCTGAAGGAAAAGGGGAGTAAAAGTAACATACGGACAAATCAACCCCCGATTAGCCACAGTCCCACTCATACTCCCAATCAGCACCAGACTCCCCTTTTGCTGTTTTCGTTTCACCATCTCCCGTGCCACCGCCTGCGCAGTCATAAACACCCCGGTGACGTTCACGCCCAGCATCTTGTCCGCGTCTTCCCTGGTGTACTCTAAAGCAGACGTCTCCTGCTGGATCCCTGCTGCGGCGATTAAGCCATCGATTCGGCCTTCCTGTTCGGCGATGGAAGAGACAATCTCGTTGAGTTTCGGCTGGTCGCGGACGTCGACGTGGTGGTAGGAAAGTTGCCCCCGGGGAAAAGAGGAGGCGATGGAGGAAAACTCGGAAGAAGAGGAGGGAGGGGGGAGGAGGTCGAGGGCGTGGACACGGGCGCCTGCCTCTAAACAGGCGGAGGCTTGGGTAAGGCCTACGCCGCGCCCGCCGCCACTGATGAGGATTACACGGTCGCGGAGGGAGAAGAGGTCTTTGAGGGGGGTGGTTGGGTGTTGTTTTTCTTCTGTGTTGGGACGAAACGGGGTGGTGGAGAAGGGGCGGGTGAGGGACCGGTGGGTGAGAGGGAGAAAGGAACGGGGGAGGGAGGTTCGGAGGAGTAAAGACATTGTGGTTTGAGATGCTGTGTGTATCAAGCTCGGAGTGTTGGAAGTGTGGTGTTGTTGGTGTTGCTGTACGTGAAAGTGTCAAGTCAATACTGCCTGTAGCTCTGGTAGCTTGACAGCTCTGACGGGTTGACAGCTTCAACGGCTTCGATTGACTTTGCTAGGTCAAGACTGAACAGCTTAGACCAAGAGCTTCAGTGTGCTGTCATTTACACGGAGCGCCTCGAAGCTCGACGAACGGAAGGTACCACGTTTTTATATCAGATAACAGCATCACACGACAGCATTCCAGACATGCCACCTACCTTGTCTTTGATCATCTTCCCCTCCTTTTCCCCTCTCCCCTCCCCGGCATAACAACTTTGTTTTCCGATCCTGGAGATCTAGGCCAGTCAGCCAGCCACGGTTCACAGTGTGTATTTGTCTTTTGTGAGAATGTTGGATTTTAGTGTCAGTATCAAGAGGAGCTAGAACAACAAGACAGCGTTGCGTTGACTCCCGGAGCATGACGCTTGCATTTATCTTGCAGCCGGTGAAAGTCATCCTTGATCGACGCATTTCAAGCCCAATTGGAGTTGAAGATGGGCATATCTGGAGAGCCTCTTAACCTATCCAGGAAGCACACAATATGAACTTTGCTATAATTCCCGATATGCTGCATCTGCACAGTGTGTCTCAGCTGCAGTCGGGGCTCTAGCAAGGTAGCGTCGATCGTCTTGGTTCTGTGGGGAAAGGAAAGGTAAACGGGATTTCCCTTCGGGGAAAAACGAAAGAAACGAACGACGAAAGAGATCCCGAAGCTAGGTTAGTGACAGTTGGTTTGACGTTGTGACGGGTGACAGCTGGCTCAACAGCATAGAAAACAGTCCACTCTTGTCTCTACTGTCCACAAACGGGTTTCCCTACATGATGAGAATGGGACGGCGCCCGACGAGTGGTAAGATAGGTAGCTATGCTCCAATGTCGAAGTGAGGGGGCTAAAAGTGTAGCAGTGGTTTCCATGTGCATTATCACAAATCGTCCTGATCGGGCGTCGTACATATGGGTGGTCCCCGGGCTACCTGCAGCTTGATAATACCCGAGCAGAGTGGTGTGGTTCCAGATCGCGGCGGGCAAAGTCAAGAAGAATTCAGGTGACGATCATTGGTGGAATGCCCATAAATGTCCTCAAGAGGAGGTGGTGGATGGCACAGACCCAAGTTCTCCGATTCGACGACGAGGTCCTTCTGTTGACCACTTTTCTTGACCACTGAAAAACAAATGGCAGCCGGCCGCGGCTTGGCCCGGATGATGTTGTCCAACGCCGGAGGGAGAAGCCGCTCTGCAGGACTCCTGTCTCTGTGTAACCACACCTTATTCTCTGGGCACGGGGGTCTCTCGGAATCCTCCTCAGAACCTCCATCTATCTGGCTTGAAGGACACCTAGGTGGATGGGTATCAGTCTTCGATTTCTGGTGAAGACCAAAATAGACACAAGAAGGTAAGGTGAGTACGGTATTTGTTCATGTTTCGATTTTCATCAAGCTTTCGTCGAGGATCCGGAAGTTCTTAACTTCGGTTGCCAAGTCCGAGTCCCCCGCTTCCGAAAGCCCCGGAGGAAAACGTAATCCTGACGGCATTTCCGTAGAGAGACCGGGGTATTTTGTCTCTGGAGAACTAGCATCAGCTTGGCAAAGGGTCTTCGGCAGTGATCGTACCTATCTACGAAGGAGGGTACTGTAACTCGCGGATATTTTCCGCACCAATCTGAGTGAGGGCTACTTCGTAACCGCAGCAGAGCTCCAACGATTCACATGCCATTGCGGGGGTGATGCTCGACTTACTATTTACGGCAAACCGTTCAACTGGACCGTGCTCGAACTAATTATCCCCAGTCTTAATACACTGGCCGCTGACTGAGCCGGAAGATTGCGCATACGTATGCCTCTCTTCGTATCGAGTATCCGAAAACTTGGTGTTTGGGGTGTGCACGAACATGGAAGCAATTTCAAGTTTGGCATGAACAGCTTCTTGGTGCATTATTACATTATTACATGCGGAGAGACGGCACTTCCGACCCGTGGACAGCCAGCTCGGAATGAGCCGTGACGGGACCGCCAAGTGCCCCGCGCCAGCCCGGGCTGATCACTCGTGTGTGCTCCAAACGTTATATATGGGCACCGTGCCAACAGTATCGTCCCCAGAAATCCAAAATCCCGTTTCCAGGCAGCCCGACTCCATCCGGAGGAGGAGCGCAAATGTGTCGTGATGGGAACAGCGCCAACCTCTTCCCACAGCCGAGGGAACTTGTGTCAATGGAAAAAAACGGTCGGCCAAGTCGTATAGCTCCTGGAGGATCGACAGATTCCCGACTGACTGACATCATGGCGGTATCCCTCCAATTTCGCGCTATTGCCGATAGTCGCTATCAGGTTGCTGACTCTACGCGTTTTCTTTGCGCGCAGGAGTCAAAGAAACTCAAAATCACATCACCGATCGGAACGTCGGAACATCTTGGTGGAGACTCTGAAATATGAGGGGTTGAGAAAAAAAAAGCAATCCCAGATGACGGGCCGGGTCAAAGAGGGTCATTCTTTTGGTGCTGTAGGCAGAAGGTCAGAGGTCTGAACCAACCAAGTGGTGACAGTGGAGTTTCGGATTGAATTGGGACCGCTTGACCGCTCATTCCCCAACTATCTAATTAATGCTCCTTAGCACTGCACATCCTCTTTTCTTCTCGAACGATTCCAGCTTCTGCTCTTCCCGTCGCTTGTCAAGTCCCATTCCATCATCGGCGTTCAGCTCTGCTGTAACTCCAGGCGGAACGACCCGTTAATGGCCTACGCCAAATGGACGTTTCAACTTCTTTTTGACAGGACGCCTCCCGCCTCATTTCGAGGAAATTTCTTTTCTGGGCGAGCTGAAGTTGCACCGGCGCCCGTTAATAGGCTCCAGAGATCGATATCGAGCCCACATTAGGAACCGACCGAGGCTCAAGCGAAGTCATACGATAGACCACTGCCGAAGTAGTATTTTCTTGGTCAACATGGATCCCCTAGACACGACGGTTGAGCCAACGCAGGGTTCTCCTAACTACCGGTCCACTGTTACAGAAATATCTTTCGATATGATCTTCTAGATTCTCTCCCAAGCCGCCGCTGCCCGGATCCCCGGCTTTCTGGAGATTACCCTTACGCCGACCTCTCCCCTCTTATCATCGCCTCTTCAACGTCAGGGCTAGGCAGTGTTCGTCGGAATTTCACGGGGTCCAGAGAGAGGGATGTCTTGCGTAATAACGGCTCCTCCGACCTGCGGCAAACAAGAGACAACCACGCCTCGCCATTTCGTCGGTACGAACAACCGTCTTCGTGCTTTGATGCTGTCAAGAAGTTTCAAGCCGTCAGAAGTGCTTGCACGTGGCCATCAATGACGTTGGATGATATTCGGCCAGTTTGGAGTCCAATGACTTCCTTTCCGATCTCTCTCTCCATCATCGGACTTGCTTCGGATTGCTGTTTTGATAATAACAACCATCAAGTCTCCTCCCTCGACGACATGGTACTCGGTCTCGCCCAGCAAAGATCGTCTTGGCAGAGCGGGGAAGGAAAAGTCGGTTGACAATTTTAGGAAAAAAGAAAATATCACGAGATTCCACCAGACCTAAGCAGGGAATCATTTTGGTCCGGTCGTGATGGGAAATTGTTCGTTCTCCGATAGTTTGTAGTGGAATGCCCAGGCGGCAGTCTCGCAGATAACCTACTGACATGGCGTCGAATATGCGCAGCGGCACGTAACCACGAGGCCACACTCACACGCAACAGGCATGGCACAGGCCCGCAAGGCTGAAGCTATCGCCAGGTCGTATCGCTGATGGGCCTCTTTCTTTCCCCACCCCCTGCACGACACATGGCATCCGCGAATGGGACAAGGAAAATACTGGCAACAGTGATTTCTGGCACATGGCAATCTGGCTGTCTGCTGGTATATCCTTGTAAACCGCGACTATCGTACGAGCTAGCTGACCTAGGACGGACTATGACTCGCCGTGCCAAAGAAAAAAAAAATAAACCATGTCCACTTTCCCCGTTTCACCTCGCCTCTTCTATAAGTGGCCGGTGGCCTGTCACCGCGCCCGACAGGAGGAGATGACGGTTACTTGTCCAGGAGTAAATACGAATCGTTTTCGGATAACTAGCATTGTGGCAGCCACGGCGGTGATCTTGCACCCGTCCATCCGTTCACTTAATAAGCATCGACAATTCCCGACTCGACGTCCGCAGGCCCTATACGCTGAGAAGAGAACTATCAGATACCACCAGCCAACGAGAGAAGAGGACACAGCTACTATGGCACTCACATACCAGCAATCAAAACTGGTCAAGGACACCATCCCGGCTCTTCGAGAGCACGGCGAGAAGATCACTACCATGTTCTACAAGAACATGCTCCGCGACCACCCCGAACTCAACAACTACTTCAACAGCGTAAACCAGAAGAACGGCCGGCAACCGAGGGCTCTGACGTCCGTCATTCTCAACTTCGCATCCAACATCAACCACATCAGCGAGCTCATCCCCAAGTTTGAGCGCATGTGCAACAAGCACTGCTCGCTTGGCATCCAACCCGAGCACTACGAGATCGTTGGCAAGTACCTCATCATGGCCTTCACCGAGGTGCTGGGCCCGGCCATGACGCCGCAGACGCATGTTGCTTGGGAGCGCGCATACTGGCTGCTGGCCAAGATGCTTATTGGGCGGGAGGCTCAGTTGTACAAGGACTTTGTGTCGTGGAGCTCATGGCGCAAGTTCAAGATTGACCGCGTGGTGCCCGAGACGGAGGACATTTTCTCCTTCTACCTCGTGCCGCAGGACGGCAAGAAGCTTCCCAAGTACTTCCCTGGCCAGTATGTTTCACTGAGGATAAACGGCCCTGAGGGTTACCACCAAGCGCGCCAATATTCCCTCAGCGAGGCGTGGAGGGAAGACTATTACCGTATCACAGTCAAGAGGGATGAAGGCGCCAGATATTCCAACTCGGTGTCGGAATCCTACTTCCACCCTGGTCTGGTCTCCAACCTCCTGATCGACCACATGGCCGCTGGTTCCATGGTCGACCTCTCCCACCCGGCAGGCGAGTTCTTCCTCGACACCAACAACCTTAGCAACGTACCACTCGTCCTCATCTCGGCCGGTGTGGGTGTCGCGCCAATGGTCGCCATCGCCAACACGGTCCAGAAGATCCAGCCCAACAGGCAGGTGTCCTGGATCCACGGCTCCAGGAAGTCGGTCCCTTTCGAGGACCACGTCGCCCAGCTCCGCAAAACCAACCCCAACTTCCACACCAACATCTTCAAGACACATCTGGCCAGCAACGATGTCGTCGGCGTGAATTACAACTACGACTTCCGCATGGACCTCGCCAAGGTCAGCCCCGAGGACCTGCACCTCGTCCACAGCGGTACCGAGTACTACATCTGCGGGCCCGAGCAGTTCATGATGGAGATGTCAGACTACCTCAAGACTCAGGGTGTGATGGCCTCGCGTGTCCACTTCGAGCTGTTCTCGACAGGTGACCTTGCTTTCAAGCACCAATAGTTGTCGGTGAGGGGAACATGATCGCGGCATCGAGTAATGCGGTCACGTTCCCACTTGTGTTTTCAACGCTACTTTCGACATCCTGACATCAGAAGCTCTTGTTTTAGTGCTTCAGGCAGGACCCGGAGCAGAAGTGAGAGCAGGTCGGGAAACTATCATTTTTATCATATCTGTACATCAAAATAATTTGTGTGTATGTTGGCAAAGGAAGTAAGAGATGGAAGATGCACGTTTCGATACCCAGGGCCATTTACACAAAATATGTTTTTCTTTGGTTTGGCGTCCGGAATTGGTTTGGGAATACAAGGAGCGGGTTTCACAAACATTTTCAAAAGGAGGTGGGAGGGAGGGAAGGGGGACCGGGGGAACTGGCTGGAGGGTTGTGTGGGTATAAGGTAGGGGATGAGATGGTTGTTCGCATTGCATACATATATCCTCACATCATATTTTAGGTACACGCATGAAACATTGGGGGTTTTTTTCATTTTAGACATTTGTAATAATGTGCTGATTAAGCGCTGGGGATTGGATAATATGAAATGGGATGATTTTGGTTCGAGCACCACTTTACTCTTTTTTTCCTCATATGCTTGACGTACGTTTCTCAACATCTCCCTTTCTGGCGTCGCTTTCTTATCTTATCGCTTTCCACTTCGTACCAACCAGGGGTTCGTCCAATAAAACCCTTTGCATCAGACAACTTCCAGACTGCCAACCTGCGACCAAGCTCCAGCCAAGCTCTCTCATGTGCCACCCTTTTTTCCAGCTCCAAACGCCACAAACGATCTCGAACACTCTGTTTCTTCAAGTCTTCTTCCCCAGCTACGAATAGTGACTGTCGGTATTTGCTTTCTCAGCCCTTCCCTTGAAAGTTGCGATGGATTCTTCTCCTGTGGTATCACCAGTGCCTCATCCTGACAAGGCCTTCCAGGCCTCGACCTGGACATCACAAGGTTAGCCGTGATGCAGCCATAGCATGTCATTACTTCCTGTTCTTCAAGTGAAGACTCATTCTCATTCATCTGCGCATGGTAGTCTGGCTGAAGTACCTATCTCCGACTTACCACATGAGGTTGGATCTTGTCCAGCAGTTCTCTGCCCTGACAATTGCTTACACCGACGACTGTGTGCGCCCAGCCTCCTAATCCGACAGTCTGCATGATCCACTGGCGTCTCTCTGGTACACTCATTGGCTACCGTAGATATGACAGCTGGGCAGCCTCTGAAAATGTGGCGAGGCTCTGATGGGTGGTTGCAGTTCCAGCCTTCGGCGTCTGGTGTGAAGGGAATGGGACGGCGAGGGGTACAAGTATACGGCGACGGAACGCGCTTCTTTTTCTGTTCTGGATAATCATGTCTTCCAAGCCAGAGACACGATTATCAAGGAAACATAAAACGCGTAGATAGCGCGCTTGGTGTACTTCACAATGCGCATCACCTCCTTGATACTCCCGGCCCTCTTCGCCGCGGTATCTGTAATCGCGCAGGAACTCCAGACCTGTGCCGATCTAACTGTCAGCAGCAACAATGGCGATCGCAAGGTGGTCATAGTCATTGACAGTTCTGGCTCGATGTCCAGCGCCGACCCGGGCAAGCTTCGTCTCTCCGCTGCCCGCGCCCTGAACGAGTTTTTGGTCTCTACTGCCGAGGCTGGGGGCTCAAAGAAGCCAGACCAAGTTGCCGTGGTGGGTTTTGATACGGAGGCATACACGGTGTTCACACCGGGTGATCCGGGAGATCCGAAAGCGGCGGCAGCAATCAGCAGTATTGATATCACCGGTGGTACATACATCGCCGGCGGTGTCATCGAAGCTATGGGCCATATTGCGAACATGTCCGGACCTACCAAGGATCGGAGTGCTATTGTTGTCTTCACCGATGGCGAGGTGGGTCTTGTCCCCGTTTTCCTTGGCTGAAAGTTAGGAATGTTGAGACAATGGCTAACACAAACACAGGACGCTGATACCGGCGAGCTGGTAGAAGCCATCAACAATGCCACAAGCCAGGGGATCCGCGTGTCGTTTGGGTATCTAGACAGATTTGCCTCAGCGCAGCCTACCGCCGTCCTGCGTGCCCTCCGTGACTCCAAGGGCGTATACGCCACCATCACTGTCGCAGCCGGCTCGCAAAACTTCATCAACTACGTCCTCCTCAACGGTCTAACCTACCAGGACAACCCCCAAGGTGCAGGTGACCGCCTCCTCGCGGGTCTTGGTACCACGCAATTCATCAGCGGCCCCGGTGCAGTTACCCTCAAGTACACCGCTGAACAGGGCGAGCATGTCAACTTTACCGTCCAAAGCTTCACGGGGGACAGCCTGAGTGTCGAGGCGAGAATGGGTGGACAAACCTTCCAACCCCAGTCCACTGGCAGGCTGTCCTCTCTATCTTCGACCAGGCAATTCCTCAACCTGACCGCCCCAAGTAATGGTCAGCTAGACGTCCTCGTCAGCTCCAGCAGCAACCCCAAAGATGGACTCTTTTCAGTGCTCACCAACTCCAACCAGCCCATCAAGAACTGCACCGTCGGCGTCTCTGGCGACGAGCCCAAGTCCGGGTTTTCCGCCGGTGCCAAAGCTGGCGTGGGCATCGGTGTTGTCGCCGCGGTGGCCGCTCTCGCTGGTGCCGCGTTCTACGCCTACAAACACTTCTACGTTGGAACTGGGATCGAAAATACCACGGCCGGTCCACCGGGGATCAGCACCACCGGCGCGGAGGGAGGTGCAAACACTACGGGCTTTTCCGGAGCCGAGGCGGCTGAGAAACTACAGCCGTATTCCCATGTCACGCCGATACAGCCGCAACCACCCACAGGAGCGCCAACATACCCCATGGCACCGACCGACGGAATTAGCTCCATGCCCCCAACGAGCGGGTTCGATGCGCCGATGCACTATGACACCCCTATGCACTATGACCCGCCGATGCACCAGGATACACCAATGCATAACACCACCGGGTACGATATCCCCAACACGACGGGGTATGACCTGCCAAATACCACTGGCCCTGGTGGTTCGGGGTTAGAAGGCGCTTCTCCATCGGATATCCCTCCCCAGGGCGCTCTTCCGTCTGATATCCCCCCGTACGGCGCTGATCCCACCAGCGGACCCGGCGTGCCCGGCGGAGGCGGCGGTGGTGGTACACCAGGGGCATTTATACCACCTCTGATCCCGCCCTTCATGAAGCCCCATTCCTCATCTCATAACGACAGCAGTCGACCAGGCTCCCGTACCACCTCTCCCAAGCTGCCGCAGACCCCGACTTCCTACAACTACAATAACATTTCCCCGGGCAATAACTACCCAAATCAACACCCCATCAACCACCCACCGTCCTCCTCCAACACCACTTCTTCCCCTGGCAACACAACCTCTCCCGGTCCAGGGCAAGTCAACACAACGGGTTACAACCTCCCACCCTCTGACCCATCATCTGGCGGCCCATATCAACACCCCAACCCAACCCCAGGCAGCAGTGGCTCAAACCAAGGCGGTTTCCCCCTCCCTGGCCCGCCCACCGTATGGCAAGCCCAACAACCTAAACACCACCACCACGCCTGGCTCGCTCCCGACACGGCGTGCGAGCACCCGGAGTGTCCCCTCAATTTGGCAAGCGGGCATCAATGCAGTCCCAGTCGGGAGACGTGTGTTTGCACTTGTCGGGACTCAAATTGCCCGGTAACTCGACGAGGATATTGATTAGGTGGTAGGTAACCATTTTCTTTCCTCCATTAGGTAGGTATCCTTTTGTTCTTGTTGTATAGGTACCTTTCTATCTTATTTTGCCTGCCCAAGAAAAGCTCTTATCGGTTCCAGTTCTAGGTCAACAAGGTAGCCTGAAAAGTGTTCTCGGATTTTTTTTGAATTTTTTTTTGTTTTGGGAAGAGCTGTGGGAATACCACGATTGACTTGAAAACCTTTCCTTTTTTTTTCTCCAACATCATGGACCTTGGGAAGGAATCATATCAGAAATGGTTCACGTCGCGACACCTCATGTATGTTCCGAAAGAAGTGGAAATTCTTTCTCACTGTTTTCCTTTCAGCTGGAGCTTACCTCTTATCAGTCCGAGGAATACCTAAGCTACCTGCCTACCTGCCTACTATCTACCTACCTACTGCTATCTGTTGCATTGTCTTTCCGCACTGTACTACTCTGATGTTTGTTCCAACAGTAGACCAAGAAACTGTCTGTAACTTTGCAGTTGAGTGAGTGTCTTGGCTTCGGACGGAATAGCCCCCCCCCCTTTCGAAACGAAAAACCTACCCTCGAGAGCCGCCGGACGGCAATGTTTCTTATCTTGGCCGTTTCGGTACATATACACGAGCTATGAGCTCGGTATTGTGCAGGTCTTCGCAGGGTTGCAGGGTTAGCAGTGAGAGCCTGCACAAGACCGACCTCGCAGCCCGTGATATAGAGAACTGTCTTCAGCCTGGACTGATCCATAAGTACCTAGGTATGTATTCAGTATTTTTAGGTGCTGCGAGGCATGTAGGTACTACCTATTCTTGTGGCAATCTATCAAGGTCCCTTCGAAGTTCGAGCAGCATCCATCCTCCGGCTAAGAACCTTGATGATCGTTCCGCTTGAAACTTTGCCTCGGCTCCATACATATGCATTTTCACTTTTGGTTGTTTTTTTCAGCCGCAATAAGTGACGTGTCGGTTTTTTTTTGTTTTTTTTTAGAGAATTCTCACAATCCGGAGGCTGGATTGTTGGTTTCAAGTCTATCATAACTAATGACCATGGTTATTTACCTCCTCGGTCACCATCAACAACAACGGATTTTTTTTCAAGAGCCCCAACGCCAGACGAGTGCAAATCACCTTTTCACCTTGGGAGTGAGACTTGTTGACCTCAGATAGTTCATCATCCCCAAAAACTCTCCTCCTCCGCATGTTCTAATCGGCTAAGAAAAAGGTACGAGCGCGCAGCAAAAACCAGTTTCCACCCTGGCCCGAGCCATCCCGGCGCCTTATTATTACCGGCTTTCGAACAAGAAAGAAAATTGTAAGAAAATATGCAATTCCCGGGGGTATATGAGTATTGTTGTGCGTGGTGGTGGTGGTGGTGTTGGCTGAGTGAGCGAGCGAGCGGGTGAGTCCGGCATTCGAGCGGCGGGTTGCTGCGGTGTGTGCGTTTGTGGCAAGAACTTGTTGTATTAGTGTGAACGCCGATGTCGGCCACAATTTTACTCGTTGGTCTCGAGCAGGGTGATGGTAGGAACACCGCCGAGCTTGGAGCGCCCTTGGAGGAAAGCAATCTCCAAGATGAACAGATATCCGATCAGCTCGCCTCCAAGCTGCTTGACGAGCTTACCAGCAGCCTCGGCAGATCCACCTATGAGAAGAAGACAAATGTTAGTTTTCAGACTTTTATCAGAAACACTTCATAAGAGCGGTGAACCGGCTCAAAACCAGCTTGAATGAACCACCGCGAAAGTGTGTTTATAGAAAGCCGAAGGTGACTCTTCTTCTCAGACAGAATGAGGTGATATGGTGAGTCCGGTTCCACGGATGAGATGATGATCATGGCCGTGATTGGACAGGGGGGTGTTAAAAGAGAATTTTGGGGTTGGGTTGCAGGCCGAGCGAGCGCCAGGGGTGGGCTCTGAATGGCGCAATCACACGTACCAGTAGCAATAATGTCATCCACGACCAGGACCTTTTGGCCCGGCTTGATCGCACCCTCTTGCATCTGGAAAAAGTCGGTGCCGTACTCCTTCTCGTAGGCGGCGGTCACGCAGGGGCCGGGCATCTTGCCCTTTTTGCGGACGGGGACGAAGCTGGCATCCAGTCTCAGGGCGAGCGAAGGTCCAAAAAGAAAACCGCGGGCGTCCAATCCCACAACCACATCGGGCTTAACCGTCGAGAACTCGCGGACCTGGAGCTCGAGGGCACGGAGGAGGGCGTTGTGGGTGGAAGGGTCCTGGAAAAGAGGGAGGATATCGATGAAGTTGATGCCGGGAATCGGGAAATCGGGGAAGCTCTTGAGCGAAGCCAGGAGCTTTATCTTTGTACTGGCGAGTTCGGAGGCACCGGCGGCGGCGGAGGTGGACTGTCCTCTCGAGGCATTGTCTTGAGTATCTGTGTTGGCGGGGGTGCTCTGGTTGCTGGTCAAAGCCAGGGGTTCGAAAGAGTCGGCGGGAGCGCTCATTGTGAAGAAGAGAAGAGGAGAAGAAGGGGGGGAAACAAGAAATCTACGAGGCGAGGTCTAGTCTAAATGTGAGTAACACCTCAGGATGGAAGGTACGTATTTTTTCTTTTTCTTTTTTGGGTTCTTGCTCCTTCGAGTAAGGTAAGCTTGTGAGGGTGAGTGATACGTACGTACGTTGGGGTAGTAGGTGTGCGGAAAAGTACACAGCACACACAAGAGAGGCTTGGGGCGCTTGTCAGCGTTGCAAGGTGATGAGACAGACGAGCGAATTGTACACACCCTGTCTTGTCTTTTTCAATTTACCAAAAAAAAAGGGTCAGAGAAGAGAAGAAAAAAAATTCCCAAAAAAAGAAATACACGGCAGCCCTGAGGCGGGAAGGGGTCGGACAGGAGGATCCCAGTGGAGTCGGTGAGAAAGAAACCTCGATGAGAGGTTACAAAGATGTTCCTGGTCTACATAACCAAGGTAACGATGGTGTTCTGGCCTCGTTCATCCTTCATTGGATGTATGTGCGTATGTACCGGGTATTCTCGCTCATTTTTTTTGGACTTCCCCTTCGGGATAGCTGCGCTTCTTCCTACCCCTACTACTATAAAACAACAGACACCACCTTATGATTTCTTATCGCCATCGATGAATGGTGCAACAAATCTTGGTGTGAATGGTGTGTAACAAAAAGTCGTGGGATGCCCCTCACTAGGTACTCACTCCAGTTTAATGGATGGTGGGGTGGAAGTAGAGAGAGAGGGGACAACCCCGCTATGTCTTAATCTTGGCATGGCTTCTAAAACCAGGGCAGCGCACAGGGAAAAAACTTCGCTGCATGCAAAAGAAGCAAACCAGCCGCTGTGTGTTCCTCTCTTCTATAACGACCGTCCATGGATGCCATCCCAACTTTTTTTTTTCTTTTTTTTTTTTTTTTTCCTTCAACTGAACTCCAGGAAATATGCAGTGCTGTACCACACTCACCTCAGCCATTGACACATGTCTCGCCGCTAGTTCTCCCTGCTCACTGGTTCTTTTCACTTGTCGGTCTGCGTCTTGTTGAGCAGCCAGCATGTCGCTACTCTCTTCTAACTGGAACGTTTGAAGCGGGCCTTACTTGCAATGCCTTATCGCGCTGTGGAGAGTTCCCCAGATTATTATTACAAGCTCCTGGGTGTGGCTCGATACAAGACAACTTCCACTCATCTTCCTCGGAGTTTATCGGGAAGTAATAATGGAGAAAACCACATGCCATTTGCCACTCAGGAACGAGGTTGTTGTTCTCTGGCGTGTGAGCGATCACAATTCACACCTCCATCTCATACGAAGCACAAGCAACGAAACGAGCATATCACAGACATATCACGTTCCCGAGGTAGTTACTCACAAGGCATCGCTCAACCTCCAGCCACAAACATGGAAGCGATTTGGATCTTATCCGGTGAAACCTGCCTGTCCCGCTGAAAAACTTTCTCACTTCCGTCATCCGCCCCCTGTTAAGCCTGCCGATGAGCGATATTCTGCTTGATGGATTTTTGTCCGGACGGACTGCACCGCTTTATCGATACCTCGCTCCGAACAGCTTCCTGGGATCAGGAGCAACGTCGGTCAAAGCTCTCGATGGCGCGCGCCCTAGCTTGGCATGCGTCCCTCTTCCAGTGCAACCCCCCTCAGCCTCTGACCCCCTTTGCCATCCCATCCCATCCCATCCCATCCCATCCATTCATATTCCCCATCATGCCACAAAGCACCTTATCGGCCTACCAGTTATCCTTCAAACACCCCCACGGGTTGCCTTACACACACCTCATATTTGATCCGTCGGCCGTTAGCTCGGCTCAGCTAGCTGAACTACGCCGAGCGTTAAGACGCCTTTCACGGTTGCAAGACGTAATGGAATTGTTTGCCGAGTTATCAACACTTGTCATCAAGAAGGTGAAGAAGGACAGCAGTTATTCCCGCCTTCTTTCTGTGAGCAAAACCATGCTGGGCAGAAGCAGGTCAGACAATGGCACACCCACCGGGTCGCTTTCCGTTTGGCTCACCGGAGGCTGCTCCTCTCCAGGCAGGTCCCGATCTGTCCGGGAGAGTGACGTCCAGTCCTTGGGCCGCGTGGGGTCCGACGGCATGTCCCAGGTGTGCTAAACACCATCTCCCAGCGATATGGATTTTCTACCCATAAGCCATACGGACTGAGAGGGTGGTGAGCCTGGGCCATCTTATTGGTTTCCGTTTCTCGGTCCACGATTTCCCCCCACGGGACACTTGGTTGGTATGTACCTTGGCCAACCCAGTGCAGAAGTCTTGCCAATGAGACATTCTCTCCAAGGCATGGCTAAAGCAACACAACAGCTTGACCGCCATCTTGTCGCTGAGCAGTATTCTGGTCTCAAATCGAAACGCACACGGCATGTAGGTACCGAACGGACACTTTTGCTTGTTCCCTTTGAAAAGGTGATAAATCTGTTTGTCTCGAAGCGGGGTCGAAAACTGTTCTCCAATGGCTCCCTGTCGTAAGGGGAGGTTGTGTCATATACGGAGCTTACCGGGAAGCCCGGCCTTTCATCGGCGGAGGTTAAACGCGGACCGTACAGTAGGGCTGGTTGGACGGACGGCGGCGAGGCAAAAACTGCGAGTGCCGAGGGGGTCAAAGGCGGAAAACCGGGGGTGTTTGCGCATCATCTGTGCCGACACACACGCACACACACACACACACACCCACACACACACACACACACACGCGCGCGCGCGCGAGTCTGGCAGTGACACCACCCCGGCCAATCATGGACAGAGGCCGTCTTGATCGAGTTCACAGGCCGTGAAGACAGTCGGCTACGCTCTCGTATTGAACTTGACCTCGTCCGGCATCCTGCACTTCGTCCTTTTCGGCTTTCGACATCTCCACAATTTTAAACAGACCACCAAACTTCAACTGCGGACGTTCCCTCCACGATTGCTCACCCGTGATTCGACATCCCCAATGGCCGATCTTACACGCCAGCCACAGGTGCCCAATTTACGGATGAGATGCCAACGGTTACAACCTTTCACGGCGCGGCCAGACAGTGATGTAGACATTACTCAATCCCAACTTATGTCGCCTAGACCTGGCCCTGGTCCCAATCCCATCGATTGGACGTGAGCTCTCCGGCTCAATGCCCTTCCAGGTTCTAGATGAAGGTGCGAGTTGATGCAACGCTTTGACAGCTCTGCCTCTCCTGAGAACCAGTCGGTAAATCCCAGAGAGCATTCGAGATCTTCTGCATTAGCCCTGCGCTCGCGTGCTGCAGCACCTCCTTGGCATCTCACTCTTCCATTTATTCTGGGCGGTATGAAGCAGTAGCTTCCGTGCAAGCATATCGTACTTCAAGAGATCTGCCCAGTGGGTATCGAGAGAGTGCATGAGCATTGTTTCCACCCGTCTTCCGGGCTGGGTTTATCTATGACTCGATAGTCTTCTATCTGTTGACCGCCCAAAAGCTCGCAAATTCAGCCGCGGAAGACGTTTTGGCTTTTTTCCTATCACATTTTTCTGTTTCCGTCAAGCTATTCTATCTCAAACGAGGTCTCATCAACAGTCCCCTAGCCGATATCGCTCCTTATCTCTCTCATATCGGCAGAGAGGGAAAACGTGGAGCTCACGCTTACACGTCGTCAGCTCGTTATCGTACAGCCACGAAGTAGTAGTAGTAGGGTACCGGAAAAAGCTGACTGCTTGCCGCTCCTTATTCTCATCTTCCAAAGAGACGATACAAAAGGGTCTATCAAGCGAAGCCTAAGCAATCAGGAACTCTAAATATTTCCACACCGAATGCCTCTACCACTTCGGTACTTATTGCTCGGCAGCCGCCCTGTAAAGAGTATTGAGCGGGAAGCTGGCACCCGCCCACTTCCTTCACCCCCCCTTCGGCTTCTACTTGTAAGTGTCATTGCTGGAAGAGGGTGTTGAGTCTATCTGCAACTTTTGTGATAGCTTCAGAGATGGTGTTGAGATACGTGGAACGGCGTCATGCACTAGGCCAAATCGGCCGAGTGTTGTAGCAGGGCGTACTCCTTGATGTTACCTACCTGAAGCCTACATATGAATGCAGCGGCCCCGCTTTTTTAGGGGGAAAAGAGGTGTGTGGTACCGACATCTAGAATGTGGTGTGCTCGCGTGTGTGTGTGTATTTGCATTCACACTACGGAGTATATCTACAGTAACAATATCGGTGGATTTGTGCATGATTCCCGGTCAAGGCTCGCGCACTGTAGCCAGCTAAAAAGGGAGGCGCCTCCTCTGCCGCGTTTTGCCGTGTTACATACATATCCAAATTGGGTCGGTCAACTACCACCAAAACATCGAAGGCAGCGAGGCAGAAAGAGGTAGGATGGTATGCAACCCCATGGTCATTTCATTTCTTGTTTTCTTTGACAGTGGCTGGTTTTTTACCATGGGAGATGGGTTGTCTCTATCGAATTCACGACCTTGGCTTGTTGAACTCACAATATATTGGTCAAAATTCATGGTTGGTCTGCGGACTGGATATTTCGGTCCTCTCATTTCTTGATGGGGTGGCTGGTAAACTCATGTCACACATTTCAGACTTCCTCCTCCAAATCCAGCATCGGAAGATAAAAAGAAAATATTAAAATAAAAAAAACACTAAAAAAGAAGAGATTGATGGCTGCTAACCAAACTTACTTACTCTCAACATCCGCACTTAAGCCGCGTAGCTGTCAAGGAGGGAGCGTTATTACCTCGTGTCATAGAGTAAAGAAAACAAGAATTACAGGGTCCAGTCAGAGTGATTGCCGCAGACTTGTTGAGCAGAGAAGCTGTCATAGGAGGGGGCGATTACCTCGTGCAAATAAGGATCGCAGGTGGTGTTGATAGCCCCATACATTTTAGCAGAGAAGCTGTCATGGCCTTGGTTGTCGCGCGGAGGGAGCGATTACCTGGTGCATGTAAAGACCAAATAAGGTTTACAGGTTATGTTGAGAGAGAAGCAGCTCAAAGAAAGCAGCCATCAACGAAACTCGAACCGGTGCCCTTCCGCTGCGTGACGCTACGGTAGCCGAATGAGACAGAGCGGACTACGACATTCGGCATGGGCTCCTAGCCTGTGGGATGTGACCAAGGCTGATTTGATGGGAAAGATGGCTTCTGATCGAGGTTATATTCCCATGACAATGGCTGGCTATTCGGACCTCTCCGTCATGGAGACCCGAGGTACTTGGAGATTAATCCCCAAGAGGTTCCAGACAAAGATAGATGCCTCGGCCATTGCCCCTCGAGGGGGTCTGATGAGCCGGGAACTTGCATACCTTAATCTCTTACCTCCCATCTTCACCGCAACGGTGTGTCTTGCAAAAAGGCTGGTTCTTCGAGGCACACGTCAAGGAGGTAGTTAGATCGAGCCTCACATGCTTCTTTCCATCAGGCTTCTTCTCCGCCGAACGCCCACTGCCAACTCGACCTTCCACATGTTCAAATGAAGCTGGCCGCATTCGAGTTCAACCTAGCATTCATGCTATCAGACTACCTAGTTAACACATACCAGTAGCATTGTGCCGGTGTGAAGGGTTTATTTTTGGGAGGTTTAGTCGAAAAGATCACGCCCTTTAGGCTCCTGCCCCTCGAGGAATGTCATGACTACCAAGTGAAGGCAGGCACCCAGATGACTCGATAAGTTTTCTGGACAACGCAAATGAGTTCAGATTGTGTTCCAAAAAGAAGCCAGCGCCCTACCAACATAAGACGAACAAGAAGATTGCACCAACCCTCCCACCACATTTGCAAACTTGAACGCGAGAAAAGCAAAATATTTTCGCCAAAACCATCTTCGCAAAGAAAAAAAAAAGAAAAAAAAAGAAAAAAAAAGAAAAAGAAAAGAAAACATGCGTAAATAAGGATAATACCGCTAAAACGCCCTACTAAAAAATGATACTACCCCGTAGGTATCTGCTCCTGCTCATCGAGTACGGCCCTCATCGCTCATCGGAACCCTATGCCTCCTCCCAGTCCCACTCAACCCCCAGTTCACGGTAGTACTGCCTTAACTCTCTGATCTCCTTCTGCGAGAACCCGGCGCAGCCACCGCACCTGCAGGCAAAGCCATAGCGGCCGTAGAGCTCGCTGGGAGATCCGCCGTAGCTGACGGTCAGCTCGGTGTCCTTCTCGATGGTCTTGTTGGCTGTGAAAACCATCTTGTTCTCATGGTGGACCCAGATGTAGTCGACGTTGCGGCGGGAGGGGCAAGCGTGGTTGAACCGGGAGGCTATTTTGAAGATTCCAAAGCAGCCAGGGAGTTGGAACCTGGAGAAGAGGTCAATGGACTTGATACAGGTAATCATGGCACTGGTGAGAACTCACGAGTTTCTCTTTCGGATCTCGTCCAAGAGGTCAAAGGACGGCACGTCTCGGTGCCATAGACCCTTCAGAGCTTGCTGGTCCTCCTCGGAGAGGGCTGCAAAGTCACGCCACATGGCCCACGCGTCGGTCTTCAGGAGCGGGTGCTCGGCAAGCACAACTTCCCCGGCGTTGATCTTGCGGACGGCGAAAACTCCGAACCCGCCGTGGTGGGAATTACGGACCTCGATGTAATCCTCGAAACGGTGGTTCGTGATGTCTGGGGTTGGCTTCTCCGTGGCCTCTGTGATCTCCCACTCCTCTGAGGTGGCACAGTTGGAGCTCTCAGCAGTAGTGCCGGCACAATCGGTCTTCGGCTTCTCTGGAATCTCCCGGTCTGACGCTGGCGTAGGATAATCGGAGTTCTCAGCGGTCTTGCTGGCGCTGTCTTCCTTCTCGACGATGACAACATACTCGGATTCATCCTTTTCGTCGTCAGCATCGTTGACAGCATCGTCGGCGGCATTGTCGGCAGTGTCATCCGCAGCGTGCTCGGCAGTATCATCGGCAACGTTCTCGGCAGCGGCGACTACAGCGGCGTCGGCATTGTTATTGATCTTGGTGTCATCATCGTTGCTGTCGGTATTATGCGCAAAGTCGTCGTCGACAGCAAGCTTGATATCCTCGTCAGTAACAAGCTGAGTGAAGTCGTCGCCTTCAGTAAAAGACTCATCAACCTGAACAGAGGCAGCCTCAGCATTGGTGGTAGACGCGGTGTCTAATTTCTCGACTGGAGACATGACGGACTGCTCAATAGCGGCAGTGCTGCCATTTTTGGTGAGAAGGTCCTCAAAGAAGACACGGAAACCAGGGTAGTGGGCTTCAGTATTATCAATGGTATCCGCGAGAAGAGCCAAAGTGCTGGACACCGAAGCGTTTTTGTTCTCAGAGGTGGTGGTATTGGTAGTGGCTGTGGGGGCAATTTGAGGATCAGGTGCTATAGCTTCCTTCGACTCGACATTGGAAAGCTGTGAAGGGCCAGACACTGTGATTACGAGTCGAGTGTTAGCTGGCAGGTTCGGAGAACCATTGATCCGGACGGTGATCGTCGAACGAGCCATGGTAGCGTCTTGGGGGGACATTTGTGCGAGTCTTGGTTGGTTGTTCTGACTGACAGGATGACTTCAGTTGGTATATGGCAAAGAACAGCGAAAAGAGAATTCAGTTGGATGGGGCTTAAGATGCTCGTATTGATACTTCCAAGAAGTCTGGGTCAGATCGCGGCCAAGGTTGTGTTGTTGGAAGAAGGAAGAGGGTTACAAAAATCGCGAGGACGAAGACCAGGAGGAGATTGCAGAGGATAGAGGTCAGGCCTCATGAGCGAGGCGGGCTCCAAACGCGAGGAAGATGAGATCAAAAGTTGGAGGAGGTTTAAATCAAGTTTGCGAACGGGCGGCGGCAGAAAATATTCAAGCAAACGCTTGAGGAACGCATACCCGCACGGTGGAGGCCAGGGTGGTTGATTCTCGGCTTTCATTTACAGCCCCTTTGTTGGAAACTCTTGGTCAAGGACTCTAGATGGCTGCAAGGACTGTTGTTCTGCTGTCCTCCGCCGGTCGCCCTCCAGGAGTGTCACCACTCACTGATCGAATACCGCCTACTTGGCTCAACAACCCCGGAAATTCTCAACTATGGCTATAATCGCAAATGGACTGAAGACCCCAAGCGCTTTGTTCGAGGGCCCCTTGAGGCGCGCTAAGGAGTCAGTCTCTTTCTCAGCTTTTCCCCGACAACACCCCGGAAGAGCTGACAGCTAAGAGGAAGGAGTACCTCTCCAGAGGAAAGGAACAGCTTTTTCAAGATGATCCAGCAGCGGGCCTTGACTAACCCGATCTCGGAAGTCAATGCGCCTGAGAGACTGTCGCAGGAGACTGTGCTCTAGCACAGGTGGGTGTCTGACTGGGTTTGGAAGAATCAAATACAGGGGAATGATGAATCGGTTGACCAGCGGAACAGGCTATGAGCTCTGCCATATACAAGGATCTCATCCCTCTTGGACGCTGAGTGAATAGTATGGAAACGACAAAAGCTAGAAACAGCTACAGCGGAAGAGCAAGAATCAGACAATCAAGTTTCTGTGTTATCAGGCAGATTTGTCCGGTGCCGAAGGACTGTAGAGAAAGCATACGAATAACAACCATTAACATGAAATTTCCATCCGAGATACGGAGGTAGCAGGTAAATATGCAGGAGCTGAAAAGGTTCTGCTGTCTTGCCATGTGATGCCTTCAATGGTCTATACATTACGTGTGGCGAAGTGAATATATATTCTGATATCAGCTTATCACATATTAATAATCTATGTATAATGTAATCAAGATACCTCCTAATTCAAGGGTATTCAAGTAACAGAAATCATATACCTGACTGTTTATTACATGTATTCGTAGTAAGAAGTATATACCGGTCTTTGCTTGTCAAAGTTTTCCAGGGATGACGTTGGTGCCAGGCCCAGAACAAGGGAGAATTAAGATGAGGTTATTAACTCTTTTGAGAAAAAAAGTGTGGCTATTCACCTGTCTCTGAAATCAAACCGTCTATTCTTTAATCCCTCATGCAGTGTAGAGGGTAATTTCATTACGTATAAATTCGAGCAGGTTTAGCTACTACTGAGAAGTAATGTTCCTTCAGAGGTTGGGCAGTTTACCTATTTAAAGCAAGTTGAAATGAAAGATCATGTAGGTAAGGTAGGTATGTAAGTAGGTTACTCCCACTCAGTTGAGTATTAGTGTAGTACGCCATGATCCATATCGTGGTAGATCACCTCAAATTCAAGTTGGGAGCAGACTGGATGGGTGTGACAAAGAGGGCAGGCAGTGCCCAGTGATCACAAGAATATTTTCAATTTTTGATGATTCTTTTGCCAAGGAGAAAAAAAAAAATCAAGCTTTGAAAGATATTGAAAAGGCGCCTACCTACCTATGCAGGAGGTAAACCAGGATCAGGCCAGACTTACGTGCTGGCGTTGCAAAATCTACTAACATGATTATTCTCGTGCATTCAGAATGGAAAAGATCATGAAGAATTATTTAGACTTTAGAAACGTAGCTTGAAGACCTAGTGAGAAATACACTTGGCAAAAAGGACATCGGGGTCCTGGTTCTGTATACTACCAGGTATTCTACATCTAGGATGATGGGGATGAGATGAGGAAGATCAAGTGAGACTTCAGGTTGCGCCTCCGGGGTCTGGGAAAAACAAATTGCAAATACCTACCTTGGTCATCGATGGCTGGCTCATGGGTAAGGTAGGTAGGTGTGGCAGTAGAGTGCTGGCATGGCGAAGTGATGACGACCGTGACGACGACGACGACGCTCAACCCCTCCCCTCTCCAAGGTATCTAGATCAGCAGCAGCTCGGTTAAAAAAAACAAAAACACAACAAGCTGCTATTATGGGCCCTAGTAAGTGTGGTACTTGGCACAACACGAGAGTTTGATCTGTCAAAAAAGATGATGCATCATCGGATTCATCATCTTGTGGGTGCCTGCATGTTGGTGGTGGTGCCTTGCATCTTTGCATCATGCTTGAAGGGGGGGGGGACAGACACACGGGAGAAAGCATGACGCGTATTATCGGGTGGATTCCTCCATGAGGTGCAAGTATCTGCCTGGTGCGACTTGCGCGGAAAAAGAAGGCGATGATGATGCTGTGGCAGTAATACAATGACTGATCCTCTTTCTCGCCTTCCTCGTCTCGTAATTCCACATTCAAATCACACAAACACACACACACCACCTACCTTGCGTATTTGTGACCAGTAACACACCCAGGTAGGTACCGTCATGTGGTAAGGTTCTTCTGTTTCGATCCCATGTGTATAGGGAAATGTCTCGGGAGGAGATAGGAAGAAAGCTTTGAGACATTCTTGTGAGATTGTAGGAAACAGAAAACTACTAATTCTCCCTCAGAACGTACGTTTCGGAGAATTCATTTCGAAACTTCCTATTGGTACTTCTAAGTTACGATCGTTGGGGTGAGACATAGAGGAGATACCTGAGTTGTCTCCTTACATCAGTCCCACAAAGATCCAGCTGAGATAAAGTCGATCATGGGGGAAAGGGGATGATGTGGCAAGGGCACACAAATCAGGATGGCATCACTGAAACAGATACAGGTACTCCCCATATCCCTCCTCTGCAACCCAGTATTTCCCGAAATCTTTCTTTAGGTGCAACATTTACCCTCTTCGTTGGCCCCAACGGAAATCCATAACTTGAAAAAAACCTCGGGATATCTGCCGGGGATGTAACTAGATCACAAATTGAAATCGAGATGGCTGAGGTTGATCAGATGAATCGATCCAGAAAAGGGGACGGTAGCACTAGCCCCGAAGCTGGCCTAACCTCACACTAATGACAGCGAATGATAAACAACCAGTTGACTGCCTCGCTCTCCCATTGGTAGAGGAAGCTCTCACATTTCTGTCAAAGACTGAATGGAAGTCAGAAAGAGATTTCGGTGAAAAAAGCAGACCAGTAGCACGCGGAAAGGAGGCAAGAAGTTGCGAGACTGCCTCTCGGGTACAAAAGGGGGTTGCTGGGCCGTCAAAGCCGCATGCCAATATAACAAGTGCCAGCATAGAAGGTACTGAGACACACAAGACATCAGACTTATCATCGGACTCAACTCACCTCAGCCACCATGTATCTCTTACTCGTTCTCGTTTATATCCTCGTCAATGGTGGCGGTGACGATGGGGTTCTCGCCGCCCCTGTGGGAGTCTCGTGGGCTCGTTCCGGCAGAGCAAGGCACGACGATGGCCAAGATTGGAGACCTGAGCCGGTCATTGCCCCCGCCGAGATTCCCTATGGTACCAGACCTTACAGAGCCGATGAAGTGATAGTACCCTTCGGCCCTGGCTTTGGTAGGAAGGATTTGGGACCTTGGAAGCCGTGGGAGCCCAAAGCTCAATACGACAACCAGAATCCAAAGCCAGAATCTCGGCTACTCATCGACCATCCAAGCCAGGAAGGAGAAGATGGTATTAAAAGCCGGTTGTGGAGACCCGAAGAGATTATGCCGGTCCAGCCGAAACAGAAGATCTACCTTCAAGCCGCGGCAGCAGACTCAGCAACCAACACGGTCATCATCCAGGCGCTGCCTCCGACCGCTATCGCAACAGTTACGGTGACCATTCCGCCCAGCGCGACGGCTACCGCGGCCGGGCCTATCACGACCACCATGGTCATCACGATCCCCAGCGCCGGCGTTGCTGCTCCTACTGCTGGCGGTGGTGGTGGTGGTGGGGGCGCCAATGGTTCTGCGATTGCTGCACCAGCAAGCACTCTTACTTTGACAGCATTCAATATCACTTCTCCATCACCCTCAACCGCTATCCCTTTGGCACCTGTTCCACCTCCGCCTGCAGCACCTGTCGATAGCACAGTAACAGTTGTTGCTGCTCCGTCCACGTTGACGCTGACTCCCTGGGTCCTAACACTGACAACACCCGTGCCCGCTGTCAATGTCCCAACCGCCACAGTCATCCCCATCGTTGCCGCATCCTCGGTTCAGGGGGAAACCGTGACACTTGTCGACACTGCCACCTTCGTCACGACAGATGCAGCAAATGGAGCCGTCGTAACATCCCTCGCGCAGGTGACCAGTCTCGTCGTCATTCCCGACAAAGTGACGGAAACGTCGGCGCAGGCAGTTGTACCAACGTTGACCGTGACCGCGACTCCCGTGCCAGCTGTTGCGGCGACCACTATCATCACGGCTGCACCCTTTGCCAGCGCCGGACGGGCATCTGACGGTGCCTTGATCGTTAGTGACGCTGCTGGTGTCGTTTCCACGCTAGAGGGAGCCTGGACGACCATCTCGACGTCTGGGGGACAGTGGACGAGTACCTTGACTGTTACAGGTGAGTTTGGGGCATAAGATCACAATACAATGATGGTCTGCTCGGAAAAACTTGGGGGTCTTCGACGATGTGCTAACGAGGTGTGTGTTGCAGGCTCGTAGTACGCGTCAATCGAAACAATTTGTCAGGGAACCGAACTGGAATTCGTCCCGAGGGATACAACAGACAGAAAAGAGGGAAATGGAGTTTGACATGGTGGAAGCGACAGACAGTGTGAGGTCACCGCAATGTGGGGATTATTATGGACAGATCGCGCAGGGCCGCGAGAACTTGTATGCATGGTAGTCATAAGGATGCTTTTTAGTAGAAAGATTTCTGATGCGGTCTGTGATGACGATCACTTGGAACGTCTGGGTGTGACAAAGACCTTGGCAAACCAACTGTGTACGGAATGAAGCCAAAACGTCTGCAATGAAGTTGTCTCAATGCCGCTGTCTTTCCGAACTACGGAAAAGTTCTGGCCAATGGAGGAAGTGCAGGAGCTGCCCCAACGGCACATGTGAGCCTCCTTGATCCTGAATGTGGGGGATAAAAACAAGACAACTTGGCGGCGTGTTGGTGTCAGCCTACGCGGCAGTCAATGACGGACGGGACGGAATGCAGCCCTAAACGTTAAGGGAGCATAGATCACTTCTTTGGGCGAGGAGCTTACTTAAGGAAGTTTGCTCTGCGCCTCGCGGTTGCTGCAAATGGTGAAAGGTAGTGAAGGTTGAAGATTGACTTAATGCCAGGGTGATTGAGGAGGCCATGATGTCGTTCAGTTGGACGTTCGCAACGTAGATAGTTGGAGCTGAGGGTGCAATGCGCAGGGAATTGGAAATGTTGGGAGAGGAAAGTCATGCTCGATAATGAAGATTTGGTTAAGGCAAAAACCGACGTTGAAGGAAGGAAGAGTCTAATCTTCAACAGAACGCAATGATTGTGGGAGGTTCAAAGTTGATCTACTTGAACGCCTGCACCTGCCTATCCAGTTTGGCTGGAGACCGGTCTAATCTGCGCCTTCCAGAACTGTCATGTTGACTGCTGATGACTCACAGACTCAGTTCGTCAATCAACATCAAAAAGTTGTTGGGATCCGCAGCCTATCATTCTTAGCTTGTAAAGTGGGAAGGTGCTTTCAGAGTCGCAAAGATACTCGAGGCAACAACATGCCTCATGATCTGCCGACGTGAACGAGAACATCAGGCCATCTCCGAAGAAACGTCGGAGTGAACCAGTTCTTTCATTGTCAGGATTACATGTAGCTGAGTGGGTCATGGTTTCGCAGGTTCCATGAGGCAGAAGTCAGGTAGGCAGGTGCCTAGGTTTAACCTGAGTTCAATGGTCAAATCAGCGGGGGTTCAATCCTCAGACTCCCATAACGTTGCGCCATGCTTCTCTCGCCAACCAGAGTCGAAATATGGAAATGGCCAATCAGTTTTTGCTTCTTTCACTCTAGAGATCGGCTCATTATCTTGTGCCAGACATGAGAAGATCGAAACCACCCCCACGGGGTAACGGACGGGGCCACAGGGCTGGCATTGCAGTAAGCCAGTCATCGTCGAGCACCAATATCTGAGCGACATCCTCGGATTCGCGAATGTGTGACCTATGATCGAAAAGTTCCCGTGAAAAGTTGAACGCTACGGGACCCGAGGGTTTGGAACGCGCTTCGATTCGCAGGTTCGAATCAGGTCACCGCCTCTTCTCTTTTCAGAAGTTTGATTTTTACTCGTCGACAGCATATCTGAGCCCCGACACATTGCAACCACGGATCACCTCCTGCAATAGGGGAGTGGCCGAATCACGTTCGGTATTCCGGAATCTTGAGAGTGGGCAGTCGACATGCATGATGGTTCTCCAGTAGCATCGAATTATTGCGGATTTCTACTCTGATGGGGAATGTAGGCGTAGCGGCGGCCCAAAAAAGCGACCCAAAGTCAGTGAGTGGCCTCTTAAACCGCGACAGAGCCTCAAAAGATATGAATTTGGAGAGGAGGGGACCAACCGCATAGAAAATGTGACCCATCACGGTGTCATCAGAACAGGAGCAACGAAATCTGTTGTTCCGGCAAATATCGTTTCCGTCGAGTTCTCCACAGGGAATCCCGAACTGGAAGAAGGCCACTAGCATTGCGCCACCGCAATACGTCGGTTTCCTCCACACGACACGACGAGTCGTCGTTGAATGATCCGTACCCAGTGAACTCACACGCAATGGGAATGATCGCTGCCACATCACAGTTTGGATCGAAGGCCGCCTGTGCCGCAAAACGCTTCCTAGTCACTGGAGTTGGATGGCATGAGATTCCCCGCTTGCTGGTCAGTTACTAATCTGCGCTAAACAACCGTCCACCACTACCTAACTGCTATGCTAGACCTTCATGTTCAGGGAGGGATCGACCACTTTCAGCATTGTAGATTATGCGAGGTCACTCAACCATACCATCCGCCAGGATTCAAGTTTTTCGCTGAACACACCAGGGCAGACAAGCTTGAAAGGCCTGAGTGATGATACAAATAAATCCATCAAAATCGAAAGGGAAGAAACGAAAGGGGGAAGAGTTCACAGCCAGTTTCAGAGGGAGAAAGTGGCTCCACTCACGTTCGATAACGTTCCCGGCAGATCGGTAACCTAAAATTCATCCAATCAAGTCCGATTTTATGACCCGGGCGTCTGGTTTGACTGTGGGCGCACTGTGAGCAGGGGAGCAATTTGCAAGACACTGATTGGCTATTCAGGGTTGCCAAGATGCTGTTGGTTGTGCGCTTAGTTTTGATGTGAACGATCTGCTATCTTATAGGCCACAATTCTAGACACCCTAGACGCAATCCCGACGCAATCTGCACTGCGCGCACCATCTTGTCACATTTTGTCAACAGACCATTGGAAAATATCCAGGGCTGGGTCTCCGCAGGTCCTTTTCACTCCGCGGTAGAGAATGGGAACCCCTCACGATCGACCTGATCAGAGATGGGTGGTGTACCAGGCACACCCTCCCCGTTTTTTCTCGTCTCCCGCTCGATTTGCCATTCCCTCCCGTCATCCATGCTTGAACAGCACAAGGTACTCCTCAGCCCTCCTCTTGCCATGCATGCGTCAATTTTGCAAGGAAATGGAGCCGGCGGACGGAACGGCAAGTGGGTAATCGTATCTCAGGTCATCCTTCACTTGACTGTTACCGTTAGCCCAATCTGCAAAGTGATCACAATCATCCAATGTTGTATTGTAGACAACGAGCATGCCGTTATTGCACTGTTCGTCAATTTCTAGCGCCGCTACCTTTCCTGCGTTGCCTCTTGACCTCTCGCAAGCAAATGTCATTCAGCGGTGTGTAGATAATGCGGTTATCAAGTAGTTTAGAAAAGAGAAACGCTGAGGAAAAAAGATAACTCCTCTCAATTATGATTTCGGGGTAGGAACCCGGAGCAGCCTCTGTGCGCAAACAGTGTTGTGTTCTTGTCTTTGCACCCAGACCTGATCAAGCTTATACTCTTGACCCTTGTCGGTACCGCCCCCTCGTGGAGTTGCAGAACGTCCACACTGTGTGCCGATACTCGGTGGTAGGTTGACCTTCCATGTCCACCAAGTGTACCTTCCCCTCAACAGATACATATTGCCCAGGAAAGCACCTGGCCATTTCTCGCTGCTGGCAGATTCTTTGGCAGAATCCTCCATGAACTTCCTACTGTTACGGGCGTTCTTCATTGATCTACACTTCCTCTTTTCAATCCCGATCTTCTTGAATGTGTCACTGTTCATACGTCTCCGACCACCACTTCAACCTTACTGAGTCTCTCGGCCTACGTCTGCGCAACACCTTGTGGTATTCGCTTGCCTCGATTTGAAACACGTTGGCTTTACGATTGTTGTCGCTGTCCTTGTCTCTGCAACGGAGCTGGACCCTGTTATTTGGACCAGTTGTTTTCCATTCCAGCAGTCGAGGACGTTGGCTTCGAGTAATGAATATCGCGCCGCAGTCATTTCTATTTGTGAGTTCAGCTACGGACTCAGGTCGACATGTACCGCGTACTAAAAACCGGGCGCCATAGGCATGTCAAGGGGACACGCTACCTTTGGACACTGTGCAGCGTTCGATTTCCTGCTGCAGGTCTCACATGGCCCATGTCAAGAACCTCTTGATCGCGCTTCTCCATCCTTAAGATAATATCTCAAGGGTGTCCAGAGTCTTGGAAGGCCTGCTTCAGTAACTGAAGCTGCTCATCTTTTGCACATTCGGCAGAATCGCGTCGGCTTCACGGCGAGGTCCATCGGGAAACGTTGCGGAACGCCCTTCCATTTACCTTGACGGACAGGTTTATTCCTGGGTCCGGCTTGACAAACTGTCTCCCCGTTGCAACACACCCGCCCCCCCTTGCGGGTAAGGTTTCGTCCAAGCTTCTTGCACCTGGTGCCACCCTCCACCACCCACCCAACCCCTACCAATCCCCTGTCTCGCTCGCGGAGCCTGGTGCCCTCAATCGAGGTACCTGGACAGTAGCGGTGCAAGTATCACTTGATAGGCAAACAACCTTGCACAGCACCCATCAAACCGACACCTCCAGCGAGTCCAGACTTCGAGCTGCCGACCAAATTCGTGCCGAAAGATTCGGCCAGTCCATGTGCCGTTGCTTCTCTTACAACTGTAACAACACACACCAGAACTCCACCCTCAGGATCTTATAATGAGAAACCAACCCACTCCATCACCTGGCTGTGATCGGTCTCCGATCACAGATACCGTTGAGGACGAGAAGATGATGGAAGTAACTGGCTACCCGCAGCCTCACCATTTTGGACACCTCGCCGATCGTGTCCACGCGCCAGCACCTATCACTCCCTCACCAACCCTCTCCAACATGTCGTTCATCCTGTCAAACTATTATTCTCCCTCTTTACCAGCAAGCCAGCCCTCAGAAGCTCGTTCGCCCTCGGCCTTGTCTGCCACATCATCGACCTCTCACGTCGTACATCCTGGGACCATTTCCCGTACATTATCTCCTGCATCAGGAATCGCGGATTCTGCAGTCAGTGGCGTTATGGTAGCGGGGTCTCACCATCAGTATCCAGAGCAGCAGCAGTCCTACTCGTCTCACGCTCACAGTTCGTCCCTGCTGCCGAGCCCTTCTCAGTATTTCCAGACGCACATTCCGCCGCCGGTACCGCTCTACTCGTCCCTTTCGAACCATAGACACTATACGCAACCCTCAAGCTACGGCTTACAGCTCACTCCTTTGGCCCCCCAACCTCCCACAATGCCTCTTCACAGCTATCACACGATAGCGTACTTACCATATGATGTACACTACCAGAATACCGCGGCAGCCGCGCTCCAGGCTCAGTACACACCTCAGCTGTCGTACCGGACGCCGTTCATGGCACCGCGAAAGGAACCTCCAAAGGAGTCAGTATTCTTGAGGGGTCTTCAGAGACTGCCACAGGAGGTGATTTCAAAAATTCACAAATACCTCACCTACCTTGAATGTCATAATATTGCCAGAACACATCCCTGGATCAGAGCGAACTTCAACCCCCATACCCTCCCGGTGGAAGACAAGATTGCCGGTGTACGCTATGCCGAACAATACTACCGGCGCTACTTCCCTGGGCGCATCACATCAGGCACTGGCAGCAACAACAGTGGCGCCAGGGAATACGACGCGATGCATCCAGGGTCGTTTGGATGCTATCACTGTTTCAGAATGAAAGGCCCCGAGAACTTTGAAAAGTTTGACTGGAACAACAAGGACATTGAGGCCTCGGTTGAGACACCCTCGCCTCCAGCATCCCCCTCCACGGCGAGGTCGTCTCCCACCGGCAATCCACACTACGACCCGACAGTCACACGCAGCAGTGTCGTGGCCGCACAGCAAGCCGCAGCAAATCAGAGTCGACGTGGTGGCCCAGGTACTGCAGGCGGAGGAAGAGCTTCGGCACTACCAGCAGGGCTGTCAGCTCCCAACGACGACTCGCCGCGAATCAGGGAGACATGGGGCATCCGCCGGTTCTGCATCGACTGCGGTATTCAGAAGCGGTACTACAAGCCTGGAGACCTCATCCCGCTGTGCAAGGCAAAGACAGCTGATAACAAAACAAAAGACGCTGTTTGGGTGTGCCAATGCCGCAAGATACACTTCCGCCCTGCCGAAATCAAGTGTCTTGACTGCGGCTCGTTCATTCCGCTGTCTACACCCAGCAGGAGGAGAAATAACTGATTTCCCTTTTGCCCGTATCATCAGCGCACTTATTGACCATGATTAGATGGATTAAACAGGTAGCCTCGTTTTCATTTGTATATAAGGTATATTCACTTGCTCCGTTGTCCTTCTATGGTTGTACAACTTGATACTAACACAGTCTTTGTGTACCTAGCCTTCTACACACAAAAAAGCACCTAGGTACACGACACACCTATATGCGATGTTGCACGGTTTCTGGGTTGGTTCTGGGTTATTTGGTTTTACTAGTTCACGTAGCCCGCTGACCCTCGCTTGGTTTATTTGGTTTATTTGGTTTTATGATGTCAGCGCTTTGTTCGCTCTTGGGTTTGCTATTTGTTTTTGACAACATCTGAGCGCATGATTTGTTGATTACAGCGTTTTTTGCCTTTTTTATTTTTATTTTATTTTTTTACTGCGGTATATAGCTATCATAGCATGAGAAAAAACAAACTCTATTATTTTGTAGTTATATCCTGGTCTTTATCTTCCCCTCTTTGAGGGCGAAAACCTAGGTAGCTACCTACCTCTAGTAGACTTGAAACTTTCTTTGAAAAAGCAATGGAGAAAGATTTGCTAGTTTGCCATCAGTCTGTCACTACCACTCTAAGTGAACGGTGGTATGTACAGCCGTTGAACTGGTGATTTTAGCCGTCAATGTCATCACACTACAGAGTACATCATACAGAATATGAAAAAAGATTTTCAACGTGGCTCACAATGGAGAGCCCAAGAGCCCAACAAACAGCGCGTGTGTCTGTTGGCAGTATCGAGTCGGCTAGGCAGGGCTGGCTCGCTTGCGGCAAATCAATCAATCAATGGCAAATGGCAAACGGCAAACGGCAAATGGCAAGGTGACAAGCCAACGCAGCAGCGAGCGATGAGAAACGAAGAGAGAACCAACCGCATATTTTTCCTAGTCGTGTGGGGTCTAAGACAGCTTTATCAACGGATCAACCACTCATGCCGCGGAACAGAGGCATCTTCAGGTCCCGACAGTCTGGATATCCCAATGTCGTTGGTTCTGATTTTTGCAGTAGCGCGTTTTGGAAGGAAAAAGAGCTGCGGGCGCTTAGGAGGCCTTATCAGTGATGGTCAATATGGTCCTGGCTCGGATGGCGGTTGTGCGGTGTGCTCATTGGGGGACAAATAGAACCCAGGGAGGTGTGGAGTGGAAGGGAGATAGGATATATGGGAGTGTGGGATATCCGTTATGATGGGTGCTGACTCTTTGATACAACGGTGACATGAAGGTAAAGGTACCTACCACCTACCCCAACTCTGACCATAGTGGCACTTATTGCAAGTTCATGCTCGGAATGTTGTCCTTCATGATTGGAAGCCTTGGGTTATCGGAGTGCCTGGTCGACACGGTGACTACCACCCTGGGTGCTGCCCTTTGATTTACCGTTCGGGACCGAGAGCGGGAAGCAAGCCTCAGGCTGAAGGAACATGTCAACACTCACCACCTACCGTACTCGTGCGTTATCAAACGCAATACTAGTATCCGGGCCCTCAAGTACATCAGCAGCGGGAACACACAAGAACATTGGGGGGAAACCGGCGCAGCACCTTGCATGCAGCCATCTGATAAGGTGTGGCCGATGCCCAACGCTCTCTTCCCGTGCTGACAAGTCGGCCCTGAGTTGCTGGTTAAGCGCCATGATGCAGGGGGTCAAGCTGTGTGTTTAAAATGGGCCTCCCAGATTCTCAGGGGAGTGGTCGAGACGACTGGTCACTGTCGCATTTGGAGGCGTTTTGATTAGGTGAACACACACCGACCTTACACCGACAGGTTTCCCAAGGTGAGGAACCCTTGAACTCAGGCTTTCCCGTGCGACGTGTGATTCCAACTGATTAGGCCCGATACCTCCGAGCTGCGGTGATTTGAGTGATCGAGGCAGGTGCCATAAGACCGTCATAAGAACCGGGGTGTAGTTGTCAGTTGCGGCGGCGCAAGCGGTCCGTACACTAGCTCCCATCATCCGTGCTCTGGTCAACGGTGCGGTGCGGAGAAGGGAAGGATTCCAGCGCCAGTCAACAACACGCTCATCAACCAGGGCGGCCGGTTGAGAAGAGCGCGCGTGGGTAGAGTCGGACCAGGATAAGCCGTGAAAATTCAATGAGTTTGTACGCTAAGAGCCAACAGCAAAAAGCTAGCAACAGGCGTTCGGCGATTGAACCGTTCTGCTGGGACGAGATTTCAAAGTTCATTGGCCATGACAAGCCACATATGACCTGTTATATACACACAGACCCTCGTCATCCCTCTGTTGTTTCTTTTTTTCTTTCTCTCAAAACTGGTTGAGGATATGGAGGGCCAAGACGGTGCGGCAGAACTCGCTCTGGGAGCTTCCGTGCCCTAGGATGATGCATAACTGCCGACACCAGAAACAGAAGGGGTTGGGGTGCGCCGCCATGCGCAAAATAAGCATGCATCCAGTCTGGTGAGTTGTGGAGATCCGATTCTCAGTTTTCCCGCGTGGCGTTTGACTTGAGGCTATTTTTCGGCCAAGAGCGGCGATGACTGCCAGAACTCGCAAGGCAACTTGAGCTAACAACATGATGGGTGTGCATGGCCGAATCAATGACTGCAGCACACTCTGCTTCAAAATGGAACAGAGACCGAAATCGATGGGACACCTCAATGTTGGTCGCTGGCAGACTCGGAGGCAGACTGGACAGCTGCAAGACGTGTGTTCAGTCTGGGGCTATGGTCAATCTGCATGCAGTCAGGCAGTTTTAGTTAGGTTGAGTGCAGCTATTCGGGGAGTGAGTGGTGTTTTGGGAAGACCGCACCGGGACCGTGGTTGCAGACACAGAGACCAGGGCATAGACACATGACTTGTTGGCCCTGCGGGTGAGAAACAAGAGACCCACTTTACCCAACGCATCGGGGGGAGGGTGCTTTTGGTGGCGTTTGCCTTTAGGCTTCTGGGAAGACAACAATGGGAGATGAGAACGAATGTTGGCTTCCGATGCTTCTTGTTGAGTGATACGGGGCAAGATCATCTTTCGCTTGAGGTCCGTTTTGCACAATGTTAGCCTACCTACAGGCAGCCTATCAAGTGGAGCTGAGATGGTTCGATTCTGAAAGGGGACAGCAACCGGAAGTATTCGTATGCCATGTTTGAATAAGAGGAGTGTGGATAGTCAGGACTCGTGGGATTCCCTCTGAAGCACTGGTTGCCTGTTGATTCTGAGCGGCGGTCACGAAGCAGATGCAACATTCGCTGCAGGACATCCAATGGTAAGAGCAAGAGTTGAGATGAGGTGCCTAGATGTTGATTTTGGAGCTGTCACATCAAACAGCCGTTCGTGTTCCTGCCGTCCACCCGTCTTGGATGGATGTCACAGGTACATCCGTCTGCCTTTCATCTCTCCCTCCGCCCAACCCAGACATGACCCATCATCTCCACCCTCCATTCACTGCCTGTACTCGAGGTCTGCATTGATATCTCATCTCGATCTGAACAGCCATGATCTCGCTTGTCTTTCCACTTCGTCATCATCGTGCCATTTTCAAATAATCAGTTGATCATCTCGGTCTAGAAGGAGTATGAGGCACTTCCACGCCCCTCATCACGGAGATCTACAGAAGCATCATTCCTAGGTAGTGAATTCGAATCAACCATCGGTGGCGTTCAGGGGCCAGCGCTCAACACGCCAGATACCGAGCTGTCCGTTGATTTCACGCAGTTGGACATCCTCCAGTTTGAATCTGCACGTCTTGGTTGTCCACACCTTCTTTTGCCCTCCTCATTCTCCTTCACACCGCTGGCCACACAGCCGATAATGTGATATTTCTGCCCAACATCATCCAGAAATGTTCGGCGGCTATGGCAGTCAGTGGATGTCGGAACTCAAATCCCCACTCGCCAGCTCACCACACCACCTCACCCACACGGAGGCATCTTCCGCCGGCGATAGCTCAAATGACAAGTCACAAGAGACCCTCAGGTTGCTCAACGAAACTGTCCACCCACACACATAATTTAGACCTATCGGGTAGCACTGGCTCCGCACCACGTCAAGCACGCTCCTCGGCATCTAACATTGCCTCCTCAACATTCCATCGAAGTAGTGTGAGTGGGCATTCATGTTTCAGGACAAACCAAACTTAGCCGCCGCCAACAAGTGGAGAGAAAGGTGTGTTGTTGGTTGATACCCTTGGGCCTTTCGTGAACAAAAACAAGAACGCACTGTGTCCCAAGTCGTTCTCCGGCAGAGACCACCCTGGGCATGTATCGCTGAAAAAGACACGCGGGGATCAGCATACACTCATCGACACGGTGTGTCAAATGTAGATGGCATGTCACTACGAACCTGAGAGTACATGTATGGATGTCACGTTTTAACTATCTCCGCTCATCAACTCCATTGGTCTAGAAAGACGGCAGCAAGCAATTGAATCCCTTCCGTCCCCCTCCGCTTTTATTTCAAATAAAAAGAAAAAAAACCAAGTAACGCGAGCAAAATGACCACCATCGAATTTAACGTCCTCATACCATGAGAAAAGATTAAGTGGCAAACGCTAAAAGGATAATTCAGAAAAAAAAAAGAAGAAGAAAAGCAAAAAGCTCACCACCAACAACCCCACAAGCAAGCTTGCAGGGCAGATGGCTACGAAAACCCTCAAAGGGTTTTTTACTTTCTCGCGGGATTAAGGGTTGAACCCGCCGTCTCTCGGAATTGCTCCCCAGAGGTCGCCCCCTCCTCAGACCGCTGGGCCATGGGACCAGCTGTTGTCTTCATTGGAGGGGGCGGTTGTTGGGAGGGCAGGAAAGGTTGTATATATACCCTCTCTCAAACGGAAGGAGCGAGAGTGGAAGGTACGCAGCCCAATCAATCTAGGTAACTCCAGAAAAAGAGGCAAGAACGCTCGCTACTGGCGATTGAACAAGTCAAGATGATAGGAGACTCAGTGTATAGTTCATTGCTAATTGCTCAACTGAACGACAGAAGGATATCGGAAGAGAAAACGGGATCCGAGCCTGCACATCGTTCACTGCGGGAAGCTCTCGTTCTGGTATAACCCTAACCCCAAATCCGGTTACTTCACTGCGCTCATTAAGATGTTAAAAGTCAAACATCACAAGGTTTACTCACAGCAGTTCACTTGACACGGCTGCTTCAGCTAGAAAGAAAACCAAATAATCCCCTTCATTCTTGGAATATTTCGTGGATCTCATAGTGTGTATCCCTATGTGGCTGGCTTCGCAGACTCAGGGGGCATGGTCCGTGCGCTTGTTTACATACCCCCTTTCTCGTCCTTCTGGCCCCCATCTCCACTTGTCGGATTCCACGGTAAATGTGCCTAATACCCTAAGCAACTTGTTCAAGATAAACGGCAAAGGGACACCGTCGAGCAGTACGAGTAGGCAATATGAGAGCGATGAGACATGTAGGTTCTATTTCTGCGAGCAGCGGTAAGTGTCTCTTCTTCACCCCCTCTCCTAGCCTCCTCGTCTCCATCTACAATTTCCTAGACAGCCTCCATCTCTCAATGAACCCGCCGCTCATCTTTCTCCCCATACTCCTCACCCTCCCTCTCACCAACCCTCTCTTCTTCCGCATCACGCAAATCCCCCTCCACCTCCCTAAAACCCCACCGCCCATCTTCCCCTCGAAACATAGCAACCCTCGTCCCCTCTACCCTCTCCTCTAAACCTCCAGGAACATCCATATACCCCCCTCCGCGCTCATACAACCCCTCGTCCACCCCACAAAACAACATCGGCAGAACCCCGCTCTTCCACGCGCAAATCCCATCTCTGGAACTCGCGATGATGGTATGGAACAAAAAGTAAATACTCAGCAGGATCATGAACCCCGGGTACAAAAGCCACATCCACGAGACTTTCACCACGGGCATTATCTGCGTGGCGTTGCCGTCGTATCTTCCTGCTGAGGTGCCTGAGACAGAGCCGTGGAGACGGATCTCGCCGGTCATGCTCGCTGCGAATGTCTGAATCCATTGTGACAGATCGCCGGTGGTAGCGTTCCACATTGCTTCTACCCAGTCAGACGACGAATAAAGTGTGTTCAATGTTGTGGTGACCGTGCCGGAAGTGATTGATGCCATGAACTCCCTCAATGCCAGCATCGCCTCGTGGGTTACCGCATACCGAGTCGTGTTGAGGGTATTGAGCTGGTGATCTGGGATATTGACGAACCTATATTCACCCCTCCGAGCAGAATTCGTCAAAGACATTGTCGTGGTCGAGTAATTCCCCACCAGATTCTGGTGTTGCCCACCATTGCTCATCGAGATCTGGTACGCCTGTAAGCAGAACCACAGCGCACACTCAGATGCTGTCACGACCGGCTCCGTATCTTTTGTTTGCGTCAAAGACAGAAGATCAAACACCGAAAAATAAGCCCTCGACTCAGAAGAAATGCTGTGCACAGTCCCATTGACAGGTGCCACCTTGAAAATACTCCTCTCCCCATCATCGTTTACGTTCACAAGATTTGTCCCCGAAGCCGTCGAGTAAGTACAGGTATTCATCGTCTTGTTGCAGCTCAAAAAGGTTGGAAGGGTAACGCACTCCCCACAGGCTCCCAAAGTAGGCACCACCGGCCAGGAGCAATTCGCCGTCAGGCACGTCACTCCAATCAAAGGAATCTCTGTAGAGATGATCCCGCTGTAAACCGCAGCCTTGGTCGACAGAGTCGGTAGAATGCCCCCCACGTAGCCCCGATGAAGATACGTATCCCAAACCTCCGCCCTCGCTGGTGCTGGCGCAGGATTGTCCCTCAACACCGTCCCGTTCTTCAAGTCTCCTTCAAATCTCCTTGGCTGCTGCTCAAAAGTCACCATCTGCTGAGAAAAGGTTTCGAACCCATGCCCCAGCACAATAATCACAGCACCCACACAACCCAGATGCCGCGCCTTCAACCTCCACAACAGACGAAAACTTCCTCTTAGTCCTCTCGAGGCGTCATCAAACATCTTGAAATCACCCAACTTCGCACCGTCTTTGCCCCGCTGATGACCCCGACGCATCTGCGCCGGCTCAGAAACCCAGATCCAGGCCCCCTGGCTGAGAGCCGATTCCACGTACTCCCCCATGCTGACTCTTAACAAAGTGACAAGGGCCACGGCGGCTGTTTCGAACGATAAACCACCCATCCAACCGAACTCTAATGGCAAAATCTTTCCGTCGAAGGCGTTGAGGAAGACGGCCAACGCAATGACGGTCAGGATGGAGAGGGCGGCGAAGAAGTACTCCTCGTGCTACCAGGAGAAGGAAGAAAAGTATCCATCGCTGTGGTCATGGTGCCGGTGCCCCTTTTCGTTGCCGCCGGTAGAGTCAGAGGGTTCGTCGAGGAAGAAGTTGCCGCCGTCACCACCACCTCCACCACCACCGCCGCGGTCATCTTCGTGGAGGGAGACGTTTTCGAACTTTGGGTTGTCGTGTTGGGTATTCATGGGGTACCGTTGGTGATAGTGCTGGTATTGGTACTGACTTGGGGAAACAGCTCGAGAAGCACCAGGGCTGGGAGGCTGTGGGTACGGCTGCGTGGGTGTATCTGTCCTCACTATTCGGCGGCGGTGGTTGGGACTGGCGCTGGCACCGGCAATGCCACTTATACTGTTGTGGCGGGGAGAGACATATCGAGGGCTATGTGCGTGCTCGCGATACGTAGGACGTTGGGTATGGATTGCCGTGGCATCCTCGGGCGCTACGCCGTCGTAGTCTTCAGACTCGCTTGCCCTCGAGGGCGGTTCGGCGTTTTGGGACCATTGCCCCGAGGAAGAGCCGTCTTGGTTGCTGCTGTTGTAGTTCGTAGTTGTGCGGAGTGCGGATTTAGGTCTGGGATTGGGCACCATGAAGGTGCTGTTGTACCAGGGGTTTCGCTCAGGAGGCGGTTCGGAGTGGGGGGTTATGTCTAGCACCATTGTCTCGTGGAAGAAGGCGATTTAGGGCCGCGAGATAGGATGATGACGACTTTCAGGTAGGTGGCTGTTAGGACAAGTGAGTCATGGGGTGACGGCCGGGCATGTTAGGTAACAATGTGGGTATATGAGTAAATGCTTGGTCGAAAGGGCGCATCTAGGGAAGAAGGTTGAGCTACCTAAGAATGATACAGATTAGGGCTGGTGAAAGAATGGACAGTTTGGAAACAGAAGTTGGGGATGTTGGGGTTTGGAAGTTTGCACTTGAAGGGCCAGGAAGGCGCACAGTAACCCTAGGTAAAGAGAGTAGAAGGCGCCACTACAAGCCTATCACCATATGCCATCTCGAACACCGTGATAAGTACAACCCATACCAAACGTGTGTAATTGTAATACCAACCCAAGTCTGGTAATTGCCCTGTATAGCAAACAAGTTTCCTGCCTGAAACGATCCCTTCCAGACCGAACCAGTGCCGCTTTTTGGCTTCGCTATGAATACAAGAAGCTACCTTTAACCCCGACATACATCATTGTTTGGCCTACCCGCGAACTCCGGCGTGGAAGTCCTTATCGGGTCGATGAGTTCGTGCGGGTCCTTCGAAAACCACACAAGAAGTCTCCAGGCCAGATGACCCAGGGGGGGCCGTCCCGGTTGCAATCACCAAGGCTTTCATCTTCACCAGCCCCTTCCTCCCGTCACCATCTTCGTCATCTTCGCGATCTTCCTCGCCTTGGGCTTGTGCCTGGTCTTACCCAAGTATGAATATTTACTTCCGAATCGTACTCGTCTTCGCGATATCCATCCTCCTCATCGCCATTATGCCCCTCATCAAGACTCGATTGCCCCCTAGACAACCACCAGCTTAGCGAATATTCAATTGAACCCGAATTTGTTTTGATCCACTCCTCCTAGCTGTGCGGGATGCAAAAGTCAATCCACGTGCCCAGATAGTCGAGGCGGCGGCCAGTAGCTTCTTCCTCTTTGTAGATGCGTTCAAATTCTTGGAAGCTGAGACGTCCCCAACCGCCACGAGCCCTGGCTTCCTGCTCTGCCACATCGATCCGCTTCCAGTAGATCAACGTCTTACGCGGGATCGGCTGAGGTGATGAAGCTCCTTCCTTACTGTTGGATGACGTAGAAGACGTGGATTTGAGTGCGGGTTTAACAGGCTTTGTAGAAGAAGAAGCTTTTTCGGGATCCTTGCTCTCGCCAGCCGTCGTCTCGTCTTCAATCGTAGAAGCTGAGAGTGAGTCAGGTCTGAACTGAGGCATGGTAGGATCGCGATATGATGATGCTGACGATGAATCTTCCAGAACCGAGGGCTCCTTCGCAGCAAGTTCATCAGTCACTGTCTCTACATCATCCTCTTCGTGGTTTTCGTTCGACGCGCCTGCACCCTCCGAAGTGGTGGCTGCTGGTGTCGGTGACTCGGCTATACTATAGCCCGTGACGTTGAGCAGCTCTTGCAGAGATTGGTCCTTCACCCTGAGAGTCTTATTCTTCGGCTTTTGTTTCTCTTTCTCGTGAGGGTCGAGATGCTCAAAAAGGTGTCTATTCCGCTCACGGAGTTCCTTGGTCTGGGCGGCGGCAACCGCAAGATCCTCCTTGGCCTTGAAAAGAGTGTCGAGGATCTCGTTGAAGGCTTGCTGTATGACTTGGTAGAAGATCTCCTTACCGACGTCGCGTTCCGCGTCAGGAATCTCCATGCCACCCCATCTCTCGGGGATGCTTCTCGACGAGGTCGAAGGGTTCGACCGGACATCATAGTCATCGTCATCGTCGGCAAATCGGACCTTAGACGATGAGCGGGAGCGCGAAAGCATCGGTTGGTGGGGCGCCTTGGAGTTTTCGGTGTTGGGATTCAGTAACGTCAAGACGTCCTCCCCATCAGACCAATCATCAGGGGCCACTGCACCCTCTTCCTCGTCTAGGTAGAACTGCCTCCTCTTCCAGCGATCAAAAAGCTTCTTGCGTGCGGCAACCCTCATGCGTCGGCTGGAGGTCGCCATGTAAGGAACTCGGTGCAATTCGCGCCCCTGAGAGCGGACATCAGCGCCTGAACCATCAGAGTCGGTGACCTGAACGGTTTCTGATTCCTCTTCGCCAGGCGGTGACGCGCCGTTTTCAATTCTCTGTCCGTTTGGCTCCCCATCATCATCGTCGTCATTGTCGGTTTGGGTCTGGGCACCTCGACCATTGACAACTATCATAAAGTCTGCACGAGGCCGTGGAGCGCCGACAACCAATGCGGGGAGCGATCGAAGCCGGTTTGGCGGGTCCAGAAGGGCGTTCAAATAGTCAATTCCTGAAGTTGCACCTCTGGGCTCCGGTCCGCCAACAGGCATAAAGAGACTCTCGTGGCTGTGGCTTTCCTGTTTCATAAAGAGGTCCGTCAAGAGCGACTGTCGGTCAGAAGTATCAGGGGTGTCATGGACGATGGCGCTGTGATTTCCATCCGAGACGTGTACCTCTCCGATGCTTTCGTTGACAACTTTGCCTTCCAAGGGTCGATACTCATCAGGTGGGTGAAAACCACCCTCGCGACCAAACAAACTGCTCAGCGGTTGTCTGCTAGTAACCAGCTGCTGAACCTCGGTGGAAGCCATGACCTGATCGTCCAGACCTTCGAGAATATCCCTGTGCATCTGCTTGAAGAGAATATAGTATGCGCGAAACAGACGCAAAAAGTCTCGTCGGTTGACGTAACCATCATTGTCCACATCGTAACCGTTGAAGATGCGCCTGAGTCTGTCTTTTCTTTTCCGATACGAGGTTCCGCGGAGAAATTCAGAGAAACCAATCAGATCGTCGTTGTTGTCGTCGTAGAAAGCGAACATGCGGTCGTGGAGTAGATTCGGGGCCGTTTGCCTATAACCACCAGAAGGTACCAGATATCGTTCAAAGGTCTTGCGGTCCATGGCCAGTCCTAGCTCGTCCGGATCCTCTCGCCATTCCGTGTTTGCCATAAAAGTCCACTGCTCCCATAGAGCTTCCAGTTCAGGACGCTCAAAACCGGTTTCCTTGGACAGCTTCGACATTAGTTTCTTGGGAAGAAGACGCAGGGCACTCTCGGGGTCACCCGGATACCAAACTGGTTGCAGTTGACGGGGTCCGAGCCGCGGTGCGGGGATCTTGATCTTGTAGAAGATGTGTGTCTTTGTGTGCAGGCCTTGGGATTCGCAGGTTTCGCAGAGATCAAAGTCGGGACAGTTGGCGCATCGGTAACGGATTCCACGGATAGGGACGAGTCCGCAGCCATTACACTGACAGCCGCGGTGCACATATGCGCTTCGGCGGGCGTTGTCCTCGGAGACTCGGAAGAGCAGACTGACGATGTTCTGGCCGGCGCGGGGCTGCTGGCTGTACTGGTTGGTGGTTTCCTCATCATCATACCAGTCATCATTCATCACAGTTGGGTCGTCCACGACCGTCTCTCCATCGGCCAAGGGCCGGGCGGGCACCGTGTTGTCTATCTCGATATTCTCGTTTTCGTCTTGGGACTGGGATTCGGCCGAAGTATACGAGGCTTCCGAGTCGGGGCGTTCCGGACTTTGTTCTCGGCTGGGATTCTGGCTACGACGTTCTCGGCTGTGGTCTGGAGTATGTGCGACATGGGGAACGGATCGTCTGCGGTGACGAACGGCGTTGCTTCTGTGAAGTCGTCGATCTGCGGCTGGCTCGGTGAACGAAGGGTTGTATATTCCATACAGGCGATAGCAAACAATGCCTACTGTCGCCGTAGCTGCAAGCGAGATCGCGGCTAGGCGGAGGCGCTGCGATGTATCCATAATGGCTGGTGTGGCCTCATGGTTGCCTTGGAAATTCCGATTTTCTTTTTACGAATAACTCGTGCTGTCAACTGGAATCTACCAAAAAAAAAAAAAGTTGAGAAGCTGAAAAAGATGTTGGAGTTTCACAGGGCGTCATTCGCTCCCTCGCAGGGCACCAAAGCTCAGCTTCCAGCTCCCTGCGGGTGGGAGGTGGGTCCCCCAACATACAGCGCTCCCAGTCCCAAATTTGGAGAAGATGGGCTTTGGATTTAAAACCATCTCGATACCTCGTTTCACTTTCACATTCACATCACCAGCGACAATGATTTTACAGTATTTCAAGCATCGGTATATACTTTAACTAGTTACCTACATAGTATTTTGAGATATTAAGTCTCCGACATTTACCTTTCTCGTCGTCTTACCATCGAAAATAGATTGTGTAACACGACGGCGCATGTCTTTGAGATTCAAGAAAGAAACACCCCAATAGGTTAGCCCTTGTCAGCTTAGCAATTTCAGGGCACAGAGGACACATGCCATCCCATGCCACTTCGCCAAGCTTTCAGCTAGGTTGACCCCAAGCTCTCGAAGACATCGATGGATGGTCCCCTAACATCCCCCATGGCGGAAACAACATCAGTAATAATCTGGCTTACGAGACGTCTTCTTCTCTTCCACCATCTCTCCACTGCGATTATACCGATCTGGATGCCACCATGAATATCACTGTAGAAGACTCGCTGTCTCTTGACTCAGGTACTTTGGACTATTTCCATAAGCTCTCATCCCCTTTAATACAGCTCCCTGACAACCTCCCCCAGAGTTACTAACCAACCAACAGTGGATTACGACCCGATCGCACATCTCAACCTCCTTTTCTCCCACCCGTCCACCGTATCCTCCGTCGCCCGAGTCTCTTCCACATTACAACAGCACAAAAATGAGCTCTCCCGATCAATCACGACGCTCGAGACGACGCAAGCCTACGGGCCCGACTCGTCCCTCGAGCGCATGCAGTCTGCCCAAGCCGAGCTGGCCTCGCTTTTCCAGCGCATCGAGAGCGTGCGAAGCCGTGCACTACAGACAGAGCGCGACATCACCACCATGACCGCCGACATCAAGCGTCTCGATGGCACCAAGCGCAATCTGACGCTCAGCATGACCGCCCTGAAGCGCCTCCAGATGCTGACGACGGCTTACGAACGCCTCCGAGGCCTTGCTCGGACCCGACAGTACCGCGAGTGCGCGGGCCTGTTGCAGGCTGTGCTAGAACTTATGCGCCACTTTAACAGCTACAGGAGCATTGCCCAGATCGCTGTCCTCAGTCGCAATGTCAGCGAGCTCCAAAGGGAACTGCTCGAGCAGGTGTGTGAGGACTTTGAGATTGCATTTTCCAAGGGTGAAGTCGCGGCCCGTCGCGGCGTCCTGGTCGAGGCCTGCTTGGTGATGGACGCCCTGGGAGACCACGCAAAAACGAGAATGATCAACTGGTACGTCAATACCGAGCTACGAGAGTACCGCCAGGTATTCCGCGGTAACGATGAGGCTGGAAGTTTGGACAACATTGGGCGGCGTTATGCTTGGTTCAAGCGCATGCTCAAAACTCATGAAGACGAGCATGCCATGATCTTTCCGCCTCATTGGCGAGTCAATGAAATGCTGGCCATGTCCTTCTGTGACGGCACAAGGGAAGACTTCAAAGGCATTTTGGAGAAGAGCATGCGCAAGACCGATGCCGTCAAACTCGATGTCAACTTGCTGCTCAGTTGTCTGCAAGAGACCATGGACTTTGAACAGGGTCTCGAAAGACGTTTCGCAAACGAGCCCAGAGCCAGTATCGACACACTCAGCTCGTCCGATGACCGGGTCCAAAACTTTAACGGCTCAATATCAGTAGCCTTCGAGCCTTACCTCAGTCTCTGGGTCGAGTACCAAGACAAGGCGCTAGCCCGTCTCATCCCCTCCTACAAAACCCAACCACTCCTACCAGCAGACGAAGAGTTCACCCCGCAATCTGTCATCCCATCCGCCTTGGAACTCTTCCATTTCTACAAAGTGACCGTAGCTCAATGCGCCAAGCTCTCAACCGGCGAACGCCTCCTAGACCTCACCAAAACACTAGCCAAGTACCTAGACGAATACGCCCAACAAGTCCTCCTCACCTTCCTCCAGCGCGGCGGCGCCCAAGGTCCTCCCCTCCACGACATCATCCTGGTGCTCAACACCGCCGACTTCTGGCACACCAACACCAACCAGCTCGAAGAATCCATCAAAAAGCGGATAGAACAAGACATGGCGTCCCAAGTCGACCTCTCTTCCCAATCCGACACCTTTATGGGGGTGGCCTCCGCCGCCGTCCTCGCCCTCGTCGCCAAGGTCGAGCTAGACTGCGAGTCCGCCTGGCGCGAGATGAAGAACACCAACTGGTCCCGTATGGACTCCGTCTCGGACCACTCCTCCTACGTCGGCGAGCTGCTGAAACACGTCAATGGCAAATGCGAAGAAGTTTTGCCGTTGGTAGTAAAACAGCAGTATGCCCGCGCCTTCTGCGACAATCTGGTAGAGCACCTAGCCACGACCTACATTTCCATTGTCGTCCAGTGCCGTCCCGTCTGTGAGACGGGGGCAGAGCAGATGCTGCTGGATAAATACGTCCTGACAAAAGCGTTTGAAAATCTCATGTCCTACCACACGGCCTCTGCTCAGGGGATAGCAGAACACGGCCCCCCTGCGGCTTTTATCAAGAGGGTGAATGCCTCCATGAACAGGATGGATCCCCTCCTTAAAACCCTGCAGGTCCGGCCTTCTCCTCCGGAAGGACTTGTCCAAGCCTACCTTATTCACATTGGTGATAAATCGGACACAAACTTTCGCAAGATTTTGGAATTCAAAGGTGTTCGCAAGGCGGATCAAGCCCACCTTATCGAACTCTTTGCAATTCACAGAGAAGGCCCTGCCGCAGGGGGGAAACAACTGGTTCAAAGCTCTCCGTTGTTAACTCCCCTGTTGAACTCGTCGTCTGGCGGGTTGGGAAGTGTCGGTGCGGCAACTGGAGCCACGGTAGGCGTTGGCGCGGGTATGGTGGCGCAGACGAGATTCGCAGATGCGGCCTCGTTGGGGGAGAAACTGTTGAATGCGGCCCGAGACGGGGTGGAAAGGGCTGGCAGCGGCAGTGGGACGGGGGAGAAGCCGACGATTAATGAGAACCTCAAAAATATTGGGAATTTCTTCAGGAGGGATATAGGCGGGTTGGGAGCGAGGTTTGGGAAGAGGGATATCACGCCTACTGGGCCGGCTGATGGTTAGATCCAAAAAGACATGGGGGTGGGGGGAAGTGTAGGAAGTCAACAAAATAGTCGAGAGATGAGGAAGGGAAATATTCGAGTTTCCGCGACAGAATAGTTTATGCCATCAACATATTACGCACGCATATCTGTCGTTCATAGCTCTCTTCTGCTCTCCTGTCGGTATTGTTCTCAGGGGCAGTATTCCATGTTTCCCGTTCAACTATGTAGTATGGACATATGAAGGGCAGTCAACAACCCTCTTTACCCTATCGTATTCTTTCTTCCTTTGTCAAATCTGCCATGTACTACGGGCCGATAGTTGTGTCTTCGGTAAATCAAAACACCATGAAAAAAATCCTCCATCACTACCCTCACAGCTCTTCTTCGGCCAACCACGTAGACGCGCTGTCGAGCTGTCCCACTTTACCCTCCTCCGCCCCCAGCAAGCCCACCCCTCCTCCTCCTCCTAGAAGAAACGCCGCTACTGGACCTTCTTCGTGTTTGACAAAGATAGAAACAGTGGGGGCTTACAAGAGGACGAAGCCGAACGAACGTCCTCCGTTCCAAGGTTTTGCTACTAATCTTCCAGGTTACCTAGGTCTTCAGCCTTTTTGATACCTACTGCATGTACGTAGGTACGTACGGCCAAAGGGAAACAAACAAACAAGATTAGGTAATTACCGCTTCTTGACGGAAATTTGCTGCTGTGATATAAACTCGTATATACAAATATTCTATCCTATACCTACCTAACTAAGAGATAACCCTCAGAGCAGGAAACACGCTTTGCTTGCTTGCTTGCCACATCTACCATTTCCATGATTGATGATGATGATGATTATGATGATGATGATGATAACCCCTTGAACAAGACAGTAAAAAAAGCCAGTACAACCTCCCGCTGCTACAATGCACCGCTCTCTCCAGAGAAGCTCCTATTCATATTTACACCTCACCCTAGGTACCCAAAACCCATTGGATGCACCTAACCCCAAGCGATGCTTTCTCCCTCTCTTCTCATCCATCCATCCGTCGAGCATCTTACCACCAAACAGGCAAGTAGGTATATCTAATTAACCCCCCCCCCCCCCGCGCGGCTACGCATCCCCCTCATCAACAATAATATTCCGAACCCTGACCCCCTGTGACTCTATAAAATACCTTCTCGCCACCCCAACTCTACTCGCTGTCAATATCTCTCGATACGCCACCTCCCCGCCGCCAACCATGACCATAGCAATCGGGTGCCGTCTGGGTATCCCCCCCGGCGTAAGCTGTACCTCATCCAACAACGGCCTCACCAGCCCCTGCCCTGCGTCCGACATGGCATAGGCTCTATAATCCGCGTTATCCTCCTCTTCGTCGGACACAACCACTACCAGCTGCAACGACTTGGCAGAGGGGGTGTAAGCCGGTATATTCTCTAGTTTATGCGAGAAATTACACCCGCCCCTGCGGATCAGTATCACCTGATGATCCCTCGGGGCAGAGTCTGGCAAAACGGAAGAGCAGGCGTCCCCTGCTGCGTAGATGGTTGTCCAGGGAAAAATATCCTCTGGTACCCGGCCAAACGCTGGAACGCGAGCTCCGGCGGGGACGGTAGCGGGGGGTAAAGGGGCGGACCCCAAGCCGGTGGAGAGCATAGCTGTTTGGTTTATCACTAAATTGTAAGGGAGGGAAGGGATGGTTCTACCAGGGTAGTTGGGGAGGGCAGAAGTCATGGTTTCGGGAAGTGAAATGTCGAGGGAGGCGGCGAGCTGGGTGAAGAGGGACTTAACCAGGGACCCGAGCTCGGAGACTCTTGAGCCGACGACATTGTTATTTTTGGCGGCTTCTCTCTCGAGAAAGTCCAGTTCGAATTCATCGTCCGAGTCGTCTTCCGGCGAAGGGGTAGAGTCGGCTGAGGCGTTACTCAAGTCCACTTGGTGAAGATGCTGGAGTTTGGCTATGACAGGGTCGCGCATGAGGTTGAAGCGCGGGTCAGAGACTTCTCCCAGAATGGCGCGGTCGATGACGATGAATTCGTCTTTACCCAGGGGGACGTTGTTCACTTTGCTGACGCGCCACTGGCGCTCGGGGCCGTCTTCTAGGTGCATGGAGATCTTGAGTCCAGAGAGGCTGGTCACGCGGATTCTATCCGCGCCGAGACGCTCCATGTTCTGGTTTCCGATCAGAAAGTTGAAGGAGCTACCGCCAACTACCTGCTGGGCATTCGAGGCAAACTCAAGTGTAGTCTCGGTTGGCGCGTACACCTTTGCACATGATCCGTTTTCAGGAAGTAGTTCTGCCGGCAAGGTCCAGGGAAAGAGGGTATGGTTCGACCTAGCCATGTGCTGGCCAGAGTTTCGTCCTCCGTCGATAGCGTAAGGGGAGTCAGATAATTGATGTAGATCCAGCATGCGCGCGGCGTGGTAGATGTCATCCCTGGCAGCGATGACTGACCCAGACAGTGGAGTAGACTTCGGACGAGGTGGGCATGTGTTTGGGTAGGCTTCGTCCTGATAGATTGTCAGGTCCTTGCGATCCGACCTTGGGCGACGACGGCTGGTCTCCGATGCAGCTTTGGGAATAATGAGTGGATGGCCTTCCGTGGTAAATACATAAGGCGCATCCAGCTTGTTCAGGGGGTGCTCGTCGTCGAACAGCAGGTACATGTACTTGGTTGTCTCTCCCAGAAAGAAACTTTCCATGCGATCGCTCTTTTCTCCATTTAGCACACTCTGAAGTCCCGCCCAGCCGCAAGGCGTCCAGCACCGTCTGGTGATATCACGGAGCACCATCTCGCCAACGTAGAGATACCATGGATCCTTAGTAGCCCGGTATAAGTGATAAGTCGACTCGATGAACTCCGGTCTCAGAGGCCACCACCCCAAACCTCCCTCAACAGTCTTATCCCTAATAGACCATCGTTCGGGAAGCGCAGCGTACCTCGTCCATATCGCGGTGTAGAGCAGGTTCGTTTCCACAGCCTCGTCCACTTCACCAGCCAGGACCAACAGGCCCGAGTAGTATGCGCCCAAGCTGTCAACCCAGTTAGACACCAGCGAGCCCGTCCACAGATTAACGTTGTCATAATGAGGGTGATCCTTCTCATTGTAAAGATGCCTCTTGATTGCCGCATGTGCATGATTCCATGCCTCCAAAAACGCGTCTGGCGAGTTCTCGATATCGCTCAACGGAGGGAAAAGAGTATTCGGATCCATCCACGGCCCCAAACTGCCATCCGGCGGAATAGCAGCCGTCCGATTCGGCAGCTCATGGCCACTCAGTAAAATATGCGACTTCAACGCATACTCGAAAAAACTATCCGCGCCCGCCCCGATGACGGCGTACGCCCCAATCCAGTGTCCCTGTTCAGCATCCACCCCAGCGCCGATCAGCCCAATCTGGCTCTTGCGGTACCATACCGCCCAGAAAGCACGTTTCGCCAGCTGCTCGAACCGCGGGTCACCAGTCAGACGGCTCAGCACGGTGAATTCTAGCACTAGAGATCCGGCACCGGCGCTGCATGTCTCGGTAATCTCGGCAGGGCCCTCGGGCATGTCCACTGGCGAAGAATCGTGCATGGGCGAGTTGGTATAAAACGGAATTCCATGGCGCAGGTTTACGCGTGGGTATGGCATCCCAGTCTTGGTATAAAACGCCGGGAGCAACCTCTGTCCCAGATCCAGCGCCAGCCGCAACAACTGTCCATCGTAGGTAAACCCGTTCTCCCACGCAATCGGGCGGGGATTCATATGGTCGTCTGATTTCGGGGGGTTGTAGCCTGTTATGGGCAGCGAGCCGGCCGCAAACAGATGTGCGCTCAGCAGACCTCCTACCCCGCGAATGACCGTCTCGAAGACCTGCACCTTGCTGTCGACGTCGAACCCCCGCCCCCGCAGTCCCACGCCCGAAGGACCGGGCCGTGCATCGCCGTACTGCTCGACCAAGGCAGCTACGCCGTTCTGGAAATCTCGAAGCGCTTTGGGGCCGGTGTCTCGGTCGTCGTCGGGCGGGGCCGAGGCCAGGATGGCAAGCGTCGAGAGGCTGTCTATGAGGGTGAGGGAGTAGTTGCCTAGTACGTCGTTGAGCTCGACGTTTTTGGGGTTTTTGGCATCGCGCGTGAGGGGAATACATGAGACTGGTCGGAGCTGTCACAAAACACCTGGTTAACCCCCGCTGGTCTATAGTTTTCGTCGTAAGTGCAGTCCCATACCTCATCTTCCGGAAAAGCAATCTTCATGTAATTGTCAAAACCATGGTAAAACATGTCGACCGTCTCGTCGCGCAGTTCCTTGATGCGATCTGGCCGCATGGCCATGGTGCCAGCAGGTGCCATCAGTACCCCCACTGTCACCAGCAGCGTCGTCCATGATAGCAGCATGTTCAACGACCCTCCCAGCCATGGTTTTATCCTCGATCGCGGGCGTGATCGTGTGGGCTTTTGAAAGGTGCCCATCCCTGTCGACGAGGTGGTCGTCGTCATGGTCATGGTATTGTCGGTGCTGTCATCAATCTCGTCGTAGTAATGGCGATCGTGACGGGTTGGTGGTGGTCTGTTGCAGTCGGATCTGGCGCCATCATCGCCAACACATGCGCGGCGGTGGTCCATGCCTAAACCCTCCCTCTCTTTCAGGGCGTCATCTGTAATGGTTGTGGGGGAGACTGATCGACCGCGTATAGTAAATATATAGTGTCGGTCGTCGGGTCAGAATGCCTCTCCCAGTCGCGGTTGTTGTTTTGTCTAGTCGTCGCGGGGACCGAAAGATGCCACTTTGGAACTTTGCGATTCTTGTCTCCAACATGCATGGTTCAGTTAGGCTTGGCGCTGTCAGTGTTCTCAAGCAAGCCAAGGGAAACGTTGTTGTCCTTCTAGAAGACCCGCTTTTATTGGTTGCACGACCATCAAGGTGCTCTCTTTGTCTAACAGAAACGATTTTTCGAGTCATATTTCAAGTCAGTCATTCATTCATTGGGTAACCACAATTGTCTCACAAGGCAAAAGAGACTCAAATAAGAGATATCTCTACTCTGCAGAACACAGTACCTTGTAAATGTCATCCCATTGGATTCCTGACAAAAAACATCAATTACTTCTTCTGAAAAAGAGAATCATGATAAGCAATCCTACTGATAACGCCTCATAAAAAACCACCTCCCATACACCCAACAAACGCCATCGAAAATTTCAAACCCCAGTGTCCCGAATCTCCAATGCAGCCACCATGTAGAGCCTAAATGAATGAACGGATCTCCAGCCCCTTTCTCCACCTTCCATCATGTGTATTTCCTGTTGGGTATCCCATCACCACCTTGATCCAGTATGTATCCAAACCTCTCATCCAATCACCTATGCATGTATTTACCGCCAAGACCGAGCCAAAGGACTCCCAATCTTGGGCGCAAACTGCAGACTCTTCCGTCGCGCAGCCATCAAGCGCATCAACACCCGCTCATCCTTCTCTCTCGCCAGCAGACCCGCGCCCAACTCCGCAAAGGTTGTTCTCTTAGGAGGGCATGTCCGCGTCAACATGGCCTGCCTCTTGGCTTCCCTCTCCTCCTCCGTATCCTCTTGTTCTTCCTCTTCTTCATCAATAGTATCCTCATCGTCGAAGCCAGGCGAAATGTTGGCAGCGTATCTTGCGATAGCCTCGGGTGCCGGTGTCTTGGGAACCGGCGTCAACACGACGCCCCAATCTGTGTCGTCACCGTTCTCTTTGCCCTTGTCTTTCTTGATGGGAGACTTGTTCTCTCCATCTTCATCATCCAGATCGGCAGAAGAGTCGGCTGCCTCAGGGGTGCGGACCCAGAGGGAGGAAGCCCGGCGGGAGGACTTGTTCTTATTCACAGGGGTAGTAGGGGATTGAGCCGCAGAGCTGGCGCGGCGCGACGATCCGGAAGAAGAGGAAGGCGCGGAAGACGTAGATGCAGAGCCAGAAGAAGTCTTGTTGTTGACAGGCGTCGGAATAAGCGTGCCGTTCATGTTGGTCATAGCCTTTGGCTCCATGCTCTTTCTCCGTCTGGCCCCCCCTCTTGGGACCATGGAAGTATCGATGTAGTAAGGCGCCTCCTCGAGCCATTGATTCTCGCGCTCGCAGCTGTTTTCATCTTGTTAGCATCAAGTTCCGCTTTCCATAAAAAGAGAATATGCAAGCAAACTTACTCAAGGACCCAACTGACGCCCACGCACTGCACAACCCCCTTCGTCTCCCGAACCTTTTCCAAAGTTCTCTTCCCACCATCCTTGTAGACCACATGAGTGATACCAACTTTCTTGGAAGCAGCCTCACCATCGGGATTCCACTTCCACTCCTTAAGGCATCTTGCGCCCATCTGGTTGAGAAGCTCCACAAAAACCCCGCTGGCATCTGCTCCCTCGCTGGTGTGCACATCCACAAAGACAACCGCACCTCTTAGCAAAGCAGGGTTCAAGTCACGACGAGGAGTACGTGCCGGTGTACCCATTGTCGACCAGATATCCGTCTTATTAGGTGTCACTGGTGGCAGCTGGGATGGTACCTCGCTCTTCTCCTCCTGCTCCTGCTGCTCGGTTGCCTCCAAGTCTTGCTCATCATCTCCACCCTTGGTAGGTGTGTAGGAAATGACAGTAGCATTTCTACTCATACCCTGCGTAGGCCTGGAGACAGATACCTTGGAAGCACTACTACTCCGCGTCTGCATGGTTGGCCGGCTGAGCGGTGTAGAGTCATCCGCTGCCTTGAGTGGAACCTTTGCGACGGTGTGGACTTCCCGACGACGCAGGACGCGACCGGGAGTAACAGGAGCCGGGGCAGGGGCAACAGGGAGTTCGTTTTCGTCGCCATACTCCTGGCTAGCCTCGGAGACAGTATCATCGTGGCTAGAATTGCTGGTGTTGACCAACTCCTCCACCTGTTCCGGCTCCAGGAGCGACATGCCGTCCGCCTCGGCGGCGAGAGCCGCATCCTCCGCGGTGAACGAAACATCTTCAAGAATGGGAGTCTCAATCTCGGCGCTCGAGTCGGGAGTAGCAAGAGGTGAGGGCTCTGCTGCCTCAACAACAATATCCATGGCCTCGGCCTCTGGCTGGGAGACGGCCATGGCGTTCTCGAAAAAGTCATTGGCGGGTTCAACCATGCCCGGGGTTGGGAGATCCTCTTCGACAATCTGCTGGTTAACGTTGGCAGTTCGTGCAACAACCGGAGATGGTGCCGAAATGCCAGTCTTCAGAGGGCTCGGTCCCGCGACCCAGTTGCCGAGTTGTGCGGCAAGGGGAGTGAAGCCCAGGCCACTGTCCACGCGAGCCTTCTTTACCGTGCTGCGGCCGGATGACCTGGTCGCACGGCTGATCTGAGTGGTAGGGGTCATCACGGACGGAGTGGCGGGAAGGGCGCTGAAAGCAGCCGATGAAACTGGGATGTGTCTTGCGGGAGTCTCCTCTTCCGAGTCGGTGTCTTCGTCGTGGTAGGGCTTGAGATCCTTCTCGCGCAGGCCGAAATGGAACATGGCTGGGGTTGCAGCGGCCTTGGGAGAAGTAGAAGGAGTAGTGCTTGCTTTCTTTTTCTCGTCCTCCTCCTCTTCCTCTTCTTCTTCTTCCTCTTCAATGGGAGCTTCAACCTCATCAAGCGCCATCGGCTCGCCCTGGTCTTCAGCGGCTTCCTCTTCATCCTCCTCCTGGATGATGGTTTCAGCGGAGTCATCGTCTTCTTGAGCCTCGGCCTCATTCCCATCGGCCGCTGCCTCTTCTTGAATCTGCTCATCTGCTTCACCCTCGAGCGCTTCTTCGGCCTGTTCCTGTTCCTCTTTGATGTCATCCACATCGTTGTCCTCGGGCAAAGCCAGCATGTTCATCGACATAGCCGGGTCTGCTTCACGGGGAACGATGGCAGATAGGCGTCCAGTGAAACGAGGTCTGCTAGGGGAGTCTGGCATATTCTCATCCTCATCCTCACTCTCTCCTTCCAGGGTCATGACCATGTCCTCGTCCGCTGCCGCGGGCATGGGACCAGCCAGCAGGGTAGCCGTTGGCGCTGGGCTTCTCGGCTCCTCCTCCTCCTCGATTCTGGGAGGCATTGACTTGACGGGAGAAATCATCATCGACCGCTTCGCAGGCGAAGAGAGCAGCGAAAATTTGAACGGCGAAGCCATCGGCAATGCGCCACCGCCATTACCAGCGGCACTGACGCTGCCAAAGGAAATCGGGATGCTCAAGGGCTGTCGCTTAGCCGGCGTCTGGAGCAAGCCCATCTTGGTCGGGGAAGATTGGGCAGCTGCGTTGCCGCCGTCTTCATGAGAGTGAGAAACCGAGACCAATCCTTCGATCCGGCGGGGAGGTGACTTGATGGTGCCCTTCCAGGGAGACGCGGGGAGACGCTTGGCAGGGGTGCCCAGCATCAAGGTAAGGGTTGGCTGATCCGCGGTGATGGATACGGTGGGGATGGTATTCTCGTCGTTCTCCGTGGGGGCGCACTTCCGATCCAGGGAGGATGCCAATGCCTTGGTGGCGCCGACAACGGCGGCTTTTACGGGGGCCTTCTTGAATCGACGCACGGGTTTCTTCTCGTCCATACCGAGTTCGTCGTCCGATTCGACCACGGCGGCGCGGTTCTTTAATGCCAACTGGTTGATCTTCTTAGGACTCAATGGGAGTGGTTTGGCCTCCTTTGTGCTTTGTTTGCTCACCTCGTTGGAAGATACAGTCGCGCCTCTGGTAGTCCGGGAGGTGGAGGTGGAGGTGGATGTGGTTGTCCGACCGGTAGCGGGGGCAGCCTTGCTACGGACTGGCTTTCCGCGGAGACCGCCAGCGACGACAGTGGTCTTGGGTGTGGTGGATGCTCTCGTGGTTGTGGGAGCGGGTGCGGGTACGACATTTTCCTTTTCGGGTTCCTCGAACTTGACGCTCTTCTTCACCGCTGGTTTGGCCAGGGATTTGGCGGCGGTGCTGGCGGTCGCCGACATGGCGGGACGAGTGCGCGTCGTCGCCGTCGCTGTCTTTCTCGCAGGTGCGGCATCTGTAGTAGGCTCGACTTCGGTGTCGGTGGCTTTCTTCCTACGGGCGGTTCTCGTCGTCCTGGTCACGGGCTCCTGGGTAGTAGTAGTAGTTGATTCAGTGGCCTTCTTGGGTCTTCCTCGGGTCCTGATAGATGCCGCTGGTCCGGCGGGCGCTACATCTGCAGCCTTCTTAGGCCTGCCGCGACCGCGCGTGGGCGCCTTCATGGCAATTGATGACGATGACGATTGGGAGCGACTCTGTTCGTCGTCGTGGTCGGAGTCTTCGTCGTCGTCATCGAAGGGGCTTTTTCTTTTCACTGATCCTCTCGCCGTGACAGTGTTCAGTGAGGATGATGTTGATGTTGATGTCGATGATGTAGTGGCTGCTGATGCTGCTGCTGTGCTACGGGCGGTCTTTGCCTTGGCCGCAGCAGTTACAATCTTTTTGGTTCTCGAAGCGGCAGGCTGAGCGACCTTTGCGGCGCGTGCCCTTGTCACTCTTTTTGGCGGTGACTCCATCTTTTTTTTTATTTTTTTTTATTTTTTTTTTCGGTCGTGTTTTGGAATGGGTGAAAGGGGGGGAGGAATGCAGTTGACGGGTAGAAAAAACAAAATAAGAAGAAGAGCAAGAACTATGCAGAACTCCTCATAATATAAACGTGTGGCTCTCTACCTGTTGCTGCTGATCTTTGTCGCAATTTGGCGACCGGGGAATTTATTTGGTCGATGATGTCGTCGCTTTGTTGCGGGAAAGAAAGGTGATTGATTTCCCAGGCTGGGGTGTGTTGTACTTGCCCGCTTGCTCGGCTTGTTGTTGATCAATTGCGGTGCTGTTGCCTGGGTGACGGTGGATCCCCATGGTGGGCACGCCCACACCGACTTGTCACTGATCCCAGCTCGGCATTTTCTTTTCTTCCACGCTAGAGCTCGGCCTCACCGGGTTAGGGTTGCAATCAGTGCAACGGTTGTGCTTTGCATTTCGACGCTGCAAGGTGAACCGTTGTTGAATGAGACGCTGCTCAAACTTCTTTTTGGTTTCCACGGATCCTTCTTTATTTCTATGGTATGGGTTGATATCGGTGTCTCAACTGCTCAAGCAGCCTCGAAGAGACGCGGCCTTTCGAAACTATGCTCCAAATACAAATCGATGTCTAGACTACCTGTTGAGAACTTCAATGGTGCTCAACAGTCTGCTGTGTTTCCTTCAACTTTGGAGGTTTGGAGGGTTCCTCCTGAAGCTGCCTGCAGCGTCATTTACATTTACATTTACATCTCCATGTTCAGGTAGACCCTAGCCATCACGGCTCCGCGTCACTGCATCGATACGAAGGAACTTTGACATGGAAAAAAGCATGCTGTTGGTTTCAGTCGATTTAGGCGTGTTTTTTTGTCCTCAGTCTCTTCTAACAAATTTTTATAAAACATTCAGAATTTGAGACTTGATTGGAAGAAAGAATACACCACCAGTGTTGCGTGTTGGGCCCAATCTGGAAATCCTGGTCCAATGCAAGATTGCAACCTGCGATGATATGATGCCCATCGTACCTCTCAAGACCTCTCATGACTGACAAGTATTCCGTGAGTTTAATTGATTAGAGTTCTTCAATTGCAGAAACTCAGACGGCAAATTCTATTCATCATCCATAGTTTTGGTAGAAGCTGAGAAAGTTCCATTGGTGATCAAGAAGCTCAAGATTGCCCCACCAAACCTGTGAGCTCTTCTACTTGCACTCACTTTTATACAACCAGGCTACTTACATAACCCCCCAAACCTTCTCATCCCACCCCAACCACAAATCCAATTTGCATCGCCCATGTCGATTGACTTGAACTGGGATACGGTCACCGGCGGCCCAGATGGCCAGGAACTGGCCGAACAGATCCGAGATTTCATCCACACAAAATTCCAAGCAGTACCTCTCCCGCGCTTCATCAAATCAGTAACAGTCCACGACTTCCAATTCGGCAACATCCCACCAGAGATTGAACTCAAAGACATCACCGACCCACTACCAGATTTCTACGAAGAAACCCTCGACTCTGACGCATCCGAGGACGGAAGCGATGAAGATGAGGAGGAAGCCAACGCTGCTGCCCAGGTCTTGGAGGACCGGAGGAGACGGGGCGGCGGCCAGACCGAACCCCCCGGAAGCGGCGGGCCAAGGAACAACGGCGCCGGTGCTCACTTCCCCCAGCATCTCGGCCTAGGGAGTCCCGGAAGAATGTCCCGCAACGGCGCCGACATGAGCAGCCCCTTTCTCCGCGTGTCGACCCCGGGTATACCCGGCGGCACCTCCAACCTGCACTACTTCCACTCTCAATTCGCTACAGGGCTATCCGGCACCCAAACCCCTTTAGCAGCCGTAGCGGGTGCCCAGCACCTCAACAACGCCTGGCTCGACGTCCACGGCCACGGCCATAGCAACTCCGCCCCCAACCTTCACCAGTATGGCGGCATCGACGGCCAGTCCCCCAGTCCCGGCCCAGGGAGCAACCACAGCGGCTCCGGCATCCACCACACCCTCCGCGCTCCTTACCAGCCCAGCCACCACCGCAATCCCTCCCAGTCCTCCATAGACTTCAACCAAGCCGTACCCGGTGTTTCCCCCTCGTTCCCCCCACCAGGCGGCCTCACCCTCCCCCACCACCCTTCTCTTCGGGAGAAACACTCCGTATCAACCCTAGCCCCCACCACCACCTCCGCGAATGGGCCCTCTCGCCCTCCCACTCGGGACCGGGAAAAAGCTTCTTCAGGCCTAGCAATGTCCGGATCCGCCGTCGATGACCCCGATGACCTGGACAGCCCCGGTGCCCGCCCCAATCCCAGCTCCTCCAAAAAACCCGCCACCCCTGAAGCAGAAGATGACGACGGGGAGGAGGAGCAAGAAAAACGCCGCCTCCGCGAGCGCCGCCTCGACGACCTCCAAGCCGTCTTCCGCATCCGGTACGCAGGGGACATTAAACTTTTGCTAACAGCCGACATTCTGTTGGATTACCCCATGCCCTCCTTCGTGGGCATCCCCGTCCGCCTCTCCATCACGGGGTTGACGTTCGACGGAGTTGGAGTCTGCGCCAAAATCCGCAAGCGCGTACACTTCTGTTTCCTCAGTCCAGAAGATGCAGTCGCTGCCGTGGGCGCAGAGGAGAGCCAGGATATGCCCTCCCCTCCTGCCGCCGAGTCCTCTTCACAGCCGGCCAGGCCTCTGCAACAAAGTAGTCCGAGACCACCACAGCAGAGGAGAACGACGCTTACAGGACAGGGACAAACGGGGCCGGGGAGCGGGAATACTTCCACCACGAAACTGGGCGGGTTGCTGCAGGAGATTAAAGTCGAGAGCGAGATTGGGCAGAGGGAGAGCGGGAAGCAGAGCCTCAAGAATGTGGGAAAGGTTGAGAGGTTCGTGCTGGAGCAGGTTAGGAGGATTTTTGAGGAGGAGTTTGTTTATCCCAGTTTTTGGACTTTTCTGGTTTGATTACTTCCAGCGTGCTATGCTGTGGAACATTGCTCTTCTCTTCTTGCATCATCATATACCATTAGGCTCTATGTAACCTCCCCAATGCCAAATGCTACAACGAATGACACCTTGATACAGTTCTAATCGTCCAAATCATTCCCCAACGCATCCTCCTCAGCCTCATAGTCCTCCGACTCTGACCCTTCGGAATCATCATTATCAAATGCCTGATCAGAATCCACACTCGGCGTCTCCTCCTCCTCCTCCTCCTCCTCCTCCTTTTCCTCTTCTTCTTCCCCCCCCTCCTCCTCCTCCTCCCCACTACTACTATTCCGCTCATCACCCCCATCCTCCCGTTCAACCAGCACTTGCGAACTTTCTTCCTCCTCCTCCTCCAACCCCCCAACAATATCATCCGCAAAAACCACAGTCTTCTGCACCGGACTTTTGACCTCTGGCTCTAACACGTCTCCGTTCCAGGGCTTACACTCCTTGACCGTCTCCCCGCACCGTACACACCCCCACCCTTCTCCCTCCTCCCTCTCGATCCTCGTAGCCAAACAGACAAAGCAGTAGACACACCCACACGGTATAGTCTCGTAGGGATTCGTCACATCCGTCTGCGCAGATCCCACCATTCCCGCCGCTTTTTGTTGGCCACCGCCCACCAGTTCATTTTCGTCCGTCACAGAATTTTGGTCCTGGTAGCAAATCGCACACGTCCTCTCGGGTAAAAACGCAAACTCCCCCTTTTTCTCTCCTCCTCCTTCTTTTTCTGACGACGACGAAAGAACCTTTTTCGTCTTCCTCCACGTCCTAGCCAACCACCGTCTCCACCTGTTTATCCCCACCAGCGGCAAGACAAACAGCAGAAACTCGGTAAAGGCATGCCAGACTAATTGTCTGTTTAAATACTCAAACGACACCTCCCTTGACACCTGACTGGTCGGCGGCGCCAGCCTCATTTTTAGGATTCGGTCCAGCAGCGTTCTATACCTGCCCTGCAGCAAAAATACGCAGAAAGAAGCAAATGCCGCCGCCGCATGTACCGTCGATAGTCTCTCTGTCAATTTTGACAAAGTCTGTATCCGTGGATTCGGCTCTCCGTCATCGTCAAAGTCCCCAGGAGAGTCTTGCTCCACAAGCCAATTCTCCCACTTCTGCCATAGATATCTTCCTCCGACCGTAACCAGCCCGTAGATTCCCTTTTGCCATTTTGTCGGAGGAATCAAAACCCCGGACGAAGTCGAAAGACCATGTCGCGCGTCGGTATACCGCAGGTTCTGCAATGCCGCGCCGTAGGTAGCGTCGTGGTCCCACACCGTCAACTTGAACAGCACCGCTCGGAGGAGAAAGGAAATTTCCGGCTCGAAATCGTGTTGGAGCGTACTACCGCCCAGATAACGAACGGCGTCCCCGACTTGAGATTTCAAAAGTTGGACGAGTTCTTCGTCCAGGAGCTCAGCGTCGACTTGTCCTACCCGAAAAGCCGGGCGGGTGCCCTCGCGGGAGGAGATGGTGTCCCATAACGACAGAGTAGAGGCGCCCAAACGGCGGAGGAGGGGGGACTGGGAGGAGGCTATGCGGGCGCGGAGCTGGGAGGCGGATTGTTGCGCCAGAGCGCGGGTGTGGGATTCGGTTTCGCGGGCAAGGCGGCGGGCAGCGAGGCGGGCTTGGGCTTGGGCGAAGGTATTGTTTGTTGTTGGTATTACTGCTGTTGTTGAGGATGGGGTGGTGGTGGGAATGGAAGGGGGAGGGGTTGGGACTGTGGGTGGTTCGGCGGCTGCTACCGGTCGTGGAGGGGAGGTGGTGCTGCCAGACGGAGCTGGGGCAGCTGGTGGTTTGGTGTCGTCGCTCATGATCGCATTGAAGAAGACGTCGAGATTATGTTACTGGGGAGAAGGGCATGGCGTGGTTCGTTATTATCGCCAGGAGGGCTAAAGGTAGAAAAGCTACAAAACAAATCCGAGTTCGTCAGTCGGTCATTCAACACAAAGCCGAGGTCCCCCAATGGGCCCCCAATGGGCCCCCAATGGGCCGTGGCGGCAGTGATGGCAGCTGAACCGGACGCCCAGCGCGCAACTGATAGCTTGGCGTTCTGGAGAGGGCTCCACTTATGACCGCGCTAGGTCTTGGCGGTTCGAGATGGTGGATTTCCATTTCCAGAGCTCAGTTTGGAGATTCCTCTTCTTTTCATGACAGAGTCCGTTTTATGAACATGGGTAGATTTTCTGCAATGGTGGTAATATATTTTATCAGGTCCGATTTCTCTCGCACCAGGAGACGTTCGCCACATAATGCAGCATGATTCGACGATGAGCTAGGTACCTACCTATGCAACTCATTGCGGCTGACGCAATGTTCAAGCAATGCACGCACTCGTGGACGGCACCATGACCGGACGGACGTCCCTCCGTTCAAGATGCTGCAGCTTAGAGTTTTACCAGCTCCGTCGCGCTAAAGGTAGATACAACGACGAAGAGGAGCCTCAAAATCTGTGACCTCTTCGTCTCGCGTTCCCATGTTGTTTCCCGTCTATACCCCAGCATCTGATCCAATGGCCACCTCGGACACAGACCAGACCATCATCACGTCCAAGTGGAGGCTCCCGTCCACTTCCCAGAGACCTATCGCAATTCTGGGAGGCGGCGTCCTCGGTCGTCGTATCGGGGCCTGCTGGGCATCCACCGGCTACAGAGTCCACATTCGCGATCCCGATGCCCAGCAGGTCCACGGAGCGCTGCAGTACATCAATAACGAAGTATGGAGGTACAATCCCACCATCAGCCCCGACAAGATGCTGGTATACGGATTCCAGGAGCTGGAGCCAGCCGTACGGGACGCCTGGCTGGTCATAGAGTGCGTCCCGGAGAAACTCGATCTCAAGATCGATGTCTTTGCCCAGTTGGAAAAGATCGTCCAGCCAGATGTCATCCTGGCTAGCAACTCGTCCTCGTACAAGTCCAGAGAAGTGACGGCCAAAGTCAAGCTCGAGACGGCCAAGCGGATTCTCAACATGCACTATTTCATCCCGCCGGACATCCGCATCGTCGAGCTCATGACCAGCGGGTGGACTCACGAAGAGATCTTCCCGTTTCTGCAACAGCACCTACAAAAGTCGGGCATGATCCCCGTGGTAGCACACCAAGAGTCCACGGGCTTCATCCTCAACCGAGTGTGGGCGGCCATCAAGCGGGAGTGTCTCATGGTCCTCAACGAAGGTGTAGCCTCTCCCGAAGAACTGGATACCGTCTGGAATGAGATGTTTGTCAAGCACGGTGTGCCCCCTTGTGAGCTCATGGACTCGGTAGGCTTGGATACCGTGTCTCTCATTGAGCAACATTACATCCACGAGCGAAACCTACAAGACAATGGCGTCATAGGCTTCCTGCAGAAGTACATCAAGGAGGGCAGGCTCGGAGCTAAGTGCAGCAAGGGCGGTCTCTACCCACCGGGTTACACAACCAAGACTGCCGGCGAAAACCAAGGCCCTTACGCCAACGTTCATGCACCGGCATTGTACATTCTTGATTTGGGGCTGAACCATAACCCCGACCAGGCGTATCAGAGTGGGCGTATTCTCCGTGGCAGCGCTGATGGTAAGGCTCCCTTGCGTATCTTAATCGACAACCTCCCCATGCCGGACGGTATTGCTTTGTGTCCCAAGAAAGGGAAGATTATCTGGGGAAACATGGGCGTACCTTGGAAGAACGATGGCTCGATTATGAGCTGCAACCTTGATGGCAGCCACGTCAAAACCATCGTCCCCCCAGGCGTGGTGCACACCCCCAAGCAGATCGCCGTGGACGATGACTGCGAGATGATCTACTTCTCCGACCGCGAGGGCATGCGCGTCTTCCGCTGTCATGTCGATGGCTCGGGCTTAGAGTGCCTCATCCGCAACGGTGACTGGGTGACAGGCTTTGGGGACCAAACCAAGTGGTGCGTGGGTCTCGCCCTGGCGCCTTGCGAGGGCAAGTTCTACTGGACGCAAAAAGGTCCGTCGAAGGGCTGCCAAGGCCGCATTTTCCGAGCCAATATCACGACACCACCTGGTCATGACGCTTCGACCAGGGACGACATTGAGTGTTTGTTTAGTGAACTACCCGAGCCCATCGACCTAGAGGTTGACGAAGAGAGCAAGTCGTTGTACTGGACGGACCGGGGCGAGTTACCTTATGGGAACAGTTTGAACATGGCCACCGAAGGTCCCGATGGGACGTTCGGCAAGAACAAGATCCTGGCGAGGAACCTACACGAGGCTATTGGGATTACTCTTGACAAGAAGAACCGGCATATTTATGCTACTGACTTGTGAGTTGACTGCCATCTCTCCCTTCTTATCTCATACCTGTCCGACCTTAGCTGATAGCTGACGGATGTCACATGTGTACAGGGGCGGAGCGGTGTATCGCTTCAACATGGACGGAAGCGACAGAAGGAAGTTCTACGAGGACGAGGGGTCGTTTGCGGGGATCTCGCTGTTGGACAACTAACGAATTGCAGCTTGCGAACTGTCTATCTTTCGTCTGCCTGTCTCATGCTGCCACAAGGGGGTTTGAAGGCAAACTGCAGGGCAGTTAGGGCACTTTCGGCTATGGCCGATCGGCATTGTGTAACCGTTGTCACAACTTGATTCTTGTGCAACATTGAAGACGTGTAGTCCTGCAATTTATTTTGTTTTTGTCTTGACTGGAAGCCGGGAAGGTTGCAGATTGGTGGGGAAATTGGTCGAATTCAAGAGGCAGTGACTCCTATTGGTATACCGTTTTCGTGTTGATATACGCGTCCTCCGAATCATGTTGATGATGACCGAAGATTAAAACTCCAAAGAAAAGTTCGAAAATGTTCACGAACGAATGGAACACAGCATGATATCCCCACAAACACCCCTGTCAGTTCCAGGTTCAGGTCGGTTAAGCACTTTGACGTCCTCCACCTCTGGCGGTCTGGCACGCTGCCTGCCCCGCCATCTTCAGGCCTATCTCGAACCCCACCAAAGCTTCAGCCTGAGACCCAGGCACCCAAAAGACAACTTTCTACAGCTTCAGTTTCAACCACTCGTTAAGTTCTGGAATTCTTCCATTTTTCTTCCAAGGAAAAAATATATTGTAATTTCTTCAAAAAGCAGCCAGGGGACGGGAAGCTGCAGATACAACAAAGATGAGTTTCGCAATCGAAGTGCCGGGCGAAGCTGCGCCTCTAAGTCTCTTCGAGCTGGGGAAAGCGCTGGAAGCTGCCACTATCTCGACCGACCATTCCCAGCGACAGTCGGCCAGCCAGCAGCTTCAGTCATGGGAATCACATCCCGACTATTTCCCCTCTCTTCAGGTATGTCATCAGTACTTGTTCACTTTTCTCTTCGGTAGCTAGGAGATACATGTGCTAACCAACCCCCTTTTCTTCTTTCAACAGACCATATTCCTTGATAAATCAGCACGGCGCGAGATACGATACCTCGCTATCATCGTTCTTAAGAATGGCATCGACAGATACTGGAGGCCAAAGGCCAAACACGCCATCCGACCTGCCGAGAAACAACTGATACGTTCGCGCCTGCTTCAAGGGTCCATCGACGAGGAGGACCGCGCCTTTGCTTTACACAACGCCCTCGTCACGGCCAAGATTGTCAGGATAGACTACCCGGATGAGTGGCCAGATGTCATACCGACCGTGATGAACATAGCGAGAACGTCCAAGGATGGCAACCCAGTACACCTCGGCGGTGCCCTGCTCGTCCTCCTCCGCGTCGTCAAGGAGCTCAGCACCGCCCGTCTGGCCCGGTCACAAACTGCCCTTCAGAACGTCACCCCTGAGCTGGTACAACTACTGGGCGAAATCTACACCGAAAAGACGGCTTACTGGCAGGAGTTTCTGATGAAGGGCAAGGGCGACGAGGACGATGCCGACTATGCGATGCAAAACAGCTTAACGGCGCTCAAGATCTTACGACGACTGGTCGTTGTTGGATATAAACAGCCGCACGCAGATACTATGGTTCAGGGGTTCTGGTCGCTGTCTCAGACACAGTTTGACCAGTTCCTCAACGGCGTGGCCCATGACTCCTGGATTCCGATACCATACCAAGACACGGTGGGCAAGCACCTTGTGCAGTTCACCAAACTGCATATTCAGATGTGCGAAAATCACCCGGTCAGCTTCCCTATACTTCCGAATAGTATCTCCTTGGTAAGGGCATACTGGAGCCTGGTGAAGGACTTCGCGCAGGTCTTTGAAAAGTCGGATGGCCTCAAGCAGACGGCGAGCGAAGCCGGAAACACGAAACATGAGGGTCCGCTGTCGGAGAAACTTGCACTCAAGGGCTTGTTGTTGTTGAGGAGCTGCGTAGCTATAGCCTACCGTCCCGTGCAAACCTTCAAGTATAGGAGTCAAGAGACAAGAGAATTGGAGAAGCAAGCGGTCCATGTGATCAAGGTAGACCTGCTGAGGCGGGAGTTACTTTTGGACATTGTACAAGTCATCATTAGCAAGCTGTTCGTCTTCCGCAAGTCAGATCTCGACGCCTGGGAGGAGAGCCCAGAAGACTGGGAGGCACAGGAACGCACAGAAGGCGAAGCATACCTATGGGCCATCCGCCCCTGCGCGGAAAGGCTTCTCATCGACCTGTTGATGAACTACCGCGAGCTTGGTCAGCCCCTTCTTCGATACTGTGAGCTGGCTACCAAGGTGGACATGGATATTGTCACCAAGGAGGCGGCCTATTGCGCTTTGGGCTGCGCGGCAGCAATCGTGCAAGGGGAGTTCGACTTTGACCGCTTCTTGACGACCACCTTGGTCAAAGATGCGCAAATACAAGACCCCATGGCCAAACTACTTCGCAGACGGATCGCGATCTTGCTCAGCCAGTGGGTCTCTATCAAGATAGCTACACAAAACCGGCCTGTGGTATACGACATTTTCCGCCACTTGCTGAATCCTGGTGATGCCCACAACGATGAGGTTGTGCGCATTACAGCAGCGCGCCAGTTCAAGTGTATCGCGGAAGAATTCGAGTTCCTTCCCGATGCCTTCCTTCCCTACGCGGCCGACTATTTTAACCTCCTTATCAGTCTCCTCCAGGAGGTGGAAAGCGATGAGGCTAAGCTCGCTATCCTAGAAACGGTCCGGCTTATTGTCACCCGCATGGAGACACACATTTCCCAGTTTGGAGATGCTATCATGGTGACTCTCCCTAAACTTTGGGAGTCTGCCGCCACAGAAGAGTACATGATCAAGCAGTCGATTCTTGCCATCATGTCTGCGCTGGTGATGGCCATGCGGGCTGATTCCCAGCGCTATCAGCCGGTCATCATGCCTCTGCTGACGGAAGCCATGAACCCCGAGTCGCCGCTACATCTTCACCTCATCGAAGAGTCGGTGGAATTGTGGAAGTCGGTGCTGATGCAGAGCACAGTGCCCCTGAATCCCGATCTTGCACAAATGGTCCAGCTGGCCCTACCGCTTCTAGAATATGATTCAGAAGTGGCGAACCAGTGTCTGGAGATTGTCAAGAACTACATTCTCCTGTCGCCGCAGAACATTCTGAGCGACACCTTCCGCCAGCCTACACTTTCGGCACTGTCAAAGACACTCGACTCCAATAGCCGAGACCAAGCATCGCTCGGAGCCAAGTCGATTGAGCTTGCGATTCGCTTCTCACATGAGCTGGGGGGTTCGCAAGGTGTTCAGTGTGTTGTACAGGACCTCCTCGACATTGGTTTACTGCGAACCATTCTGGAGGGCTTGCACAGCGCTTGGGAGTCTGCTCAGACGACGGGTCCTAACAGGAAACCGAGTAAGATCAGCACGATCAAAGAAACAGATTACTTTGCCATTCTCGCTCGTATCCTCGTGGCAGATCCTGGGGTGTTTGTCACCATGCTGTCGGCGTTTGGCAGTCCTCTCGACCAGGTCTGGCCATGGCTCAGCACTCAATGGTTCTCAAATTTCGACTGCATGGGCGATATCGAGCGGGAGAAGCTCTCTGTAATCGCGCTAACCAGGCTCTGGGAGCTCCCGAACCCAATGCAGGATCTGGTCCTACACCGGCTCCAGGACTACCTGAGTACGTGGACGAGTGTAGTAACAGAGCTGGCAGACGGGGAAGAGGGGCCTACGTCGGATAGTCTTGTCTGGACGGGCGAGCTGGCGTCCTTCGATTGGGATACGCCGCTGGATGTTCAAGAGAGGCGGTTCGCAGCCAAGGACGTTACGCACAGTGTTGCTACCTATGAGTTTATCAGGGTCAGACTGCAGGATATGGTGCAACGAGTCGGCGGGGAGGCGGCGTTTGAGCAAGGGTGGGCGGTGAATGTTGATCGCGAGGTACTGACGGGTTTCCAGAAGCTGAGCCAGCCCGTTCCGCAGGAGTAGGACTCCATGAACGACTCGCCTGGTGATTAGGGAGATCTGGGGCAGGTATGCAGCGATTTTGATGATATCATGACCAGAAGAGCAATAATAGCTATCAATGAAGGGCTACCCCAAAAAAAATTTAAGAAAGGGACATATTCGCGAGGGCAGATAGGAAGGGACTGGAGCGGTAGGGGCGTAGATAGTTGGTCTCTTTTCTGTGATATCCCTGGATTTTCTGCTGCTGTTGCGTCCCTTAACTACGTGTGACAAGCATGCGTTCATAAAAATCACTTGAACTGCAGATAAACTACCTATTCGATGAAGAATTCAAATCTTCAAAAAAAAAAAAGTGCAAAAACAAAAGTGCAAAAACAAAAGTGGAATTCTGGGTGTCCAGAGATTGTGGTTCCAGAGATTGAGAATTGGAGTATTTGGGGCCCAACTCACGGTCACATCCGGTAAAAGGCAGGAAATGAGTGCGTTGCATGAGAGGGCCTACTCCGATCATGCTCGGGGGAGAACACTGGCTTATAAAACTGGGTTGGTCCATTCCATCCTCTTCATCCGATGATGTTGACAACCATGGAAGGCTCAGTGGTGGTTCGTCTAGACAGGGACGGGAGTGGGATGATGCCCTGTGGGTCAACGTCACCGAAACTCGCCCCCGCAAAACTGACTGCCGGTGGACTGAACAGGGGTGGCTTATCGGCTTGGTTGGACCCTGCAGCAGGGAAGCGTTGTCGGCGCTCACCAGACACGCCGGACCGCTGGCCGACAGCGATCACAGGCTCACAACGGTGGGCGGCGCAGGCAGTGCAGGGTCTCGGGTGACACAAGAAAGTTGAACTGTTTGGGCCAACAATCTTCCTCCTCCAAGTCCAACGGACTCGACGAAACACTACGGCGAGGTCGTCGAGGGAGGACCTTGAAGACTGACCGTGTTTCTCCTTTCTCATTTTTCTTTTCCTTGTTCTTGCAATAGTATTTTACGACAGAAAACGAGTTAAACACGACTGAACTGCGGGGGGTGGAGAGCTGGACAACACAGCAGCGAACCAACCACCCACTTTACGCGTATATCGGTATCGGTCGTACGGCGCCTGGTGATGCATGATAATAAGATCGCGACAAAGAAACAACAACACCATGCATCGACGATTGTAAATAAGACGGAGGATATGCATACACGACGACGACGAATAACGGGACATTATTGCATACATACACGACTCGCATAGAAACAGCGCAAAGACATACCCCTTAGACCGTAAATAGATGGGCCTCACCACCAGCAAGCAACAAGACCACGGCCATGGAGGCGCACAGCAACAGTACCAACACCACGATAGCGATTCGCGACCTGGAATAAAAACCCGGTCCTCAGCTCCCCTTTCATCTTCCTCCTCACGAACTACCCCGCCAGGACCAACCATGCCCTCCTTCTTCTCCTTCGAGCAGGGCTCCGAACGCGCGCAAAATGTGCGGTACTACGCGGCCGAAGCCTCACCACTGCTTGGGAGATTCCGCGCCATGCCGCGCGGTGGGAACAGCTTTGCTTCATCAGACTATACTCCCCGGCGGCAAAGGGGGAAGAACGGGCTAGAAAGGGGGGAACAAGGTCTCTTATCAGCAGAACCAGGGTGGCGGGGGAGTGTCCATGTGGGATATGGAGCGACATTACTGGACCTCGCGGGGGAGGACGGGGATGATGAGATTAGCGAGGATGGGCACGACGATGACGAGGAAGAAGAGGAAGAGGAAGAACGGGCGCATACACACACGGACAGAGAGAGGAGGGGGCATAGTAGATGGAAAACGGGGGTGAAGAGGCTGAGGAGGATCCTGAGACGGCTCAAGTATACGTGGGTTGAGCCAAAGCCTGGGGTGGTGAGGAGGGTGGTGCAGGTTTGGTGGAGTCGGTGGGCGGTGCTGGTTGTTTTGCCCGCAAGCCTTGTATGTATTTCTACTTGGAGGAAGCAGATGAAAGGAGAAAAGGGGCTAACAAGAAACAAAAGGCAATAGCATGGTGCGCCATACCCTTCCCGCAATACGACCTCCCCTACGACGACGACGACGACGAGGACGACCCCAACAACCCCGGCCAACCCCCCAGCCGCAAAGTCCCTGGCCACGGTGCCGCCCGAGTCCAAGTGAACTTTTGGTTCTTCCTTTTTGTCTACTACAGCTTCTACAACCTGACCGCTCTAATCTGGATCACCAAAGTCTTCAACATCTACAGTCTCAACTGGTGGCCGCAGTCCCTCGGGTTCCCCGTAACCGTCTCGGCCATCGCCATCATCTCCCTCGCCGCACCCATCCCCCTTTACTTGATTCCAGAAACCAAATGGCTCACAGTCCACAACACGGCCTGGATCTCCTGGACCTTCGTGATCATGGCCATGCCCGTGACCATCGCCTTTTGCATCCTCATGACCAACGAGCGCCACCTCGGTCTCCGGCACTCTCTTTCCGAAACTCAAAGAATCTTTACCTCCTCCTGGTGGGCGAATGACACCATCTCCCGGAGAGAGCGCCGTCAACGCGCAGCTTTAGACCCCCACGTCTTCGACCCAACTTCCGACTCCACCCTTGTCGGCTTCCACGAGAACACCCTCGGCAGTAGCAGTCCAAACGACCACAGGCGAAGACGACCAGTTCGGCTCCGCCGCCGCTGGCTCCCCGCAAGTTTTGTCAGATTCGTCTGGTTCTGCCTCGCTCTCTTCATCGGTCTGCTGGCCTACGTGATCGGAGAAGCCTACGCCGAGATCTACCTCCGCACTTTGCCCCATAACAATTTCGAGACCATCGTCTACGTCTACGGCTGGATCTCCACCGTATACCTCCTGGACGCGCTCACCGGTTGGATTCTCGGTGGAAGCGAAGGTGAACGAGTGGGCAGCTACCCCCTTAGTTGGATTTTCAAGCTGTTCGTCTCCCCTTTCCCCCTTTTTTGTTTCGCAAACCGCTGATGGGAAATGAACAGGTACTTCATGCTAACCTACCAAACCTACGTGCGCGCCCTCTACGCCCGCCTCCGGTCTCCGGGGCAGTTCATCTGGCTCCAGATCCTCTCGTCCACCGGTCTCATCATCGTAACACCCCTCCTCATGTCCCGCCCCGTTCACTGGTTTTTATGTATCATCGGCCTCAACGGGCAGTCCTACGGCTCCTACCAGAAAATCTGTATCAGAAACGTCTTTATCCGCTTCCTGGCAGAAAACGCGTCCATGCTTACCTTTCTCGGTTCTGTTGCCGTTTTGCATTTCGGCGCGAATAAGGACGTGTATCCTTATTTCTCGTTTGAGAATGATAACAATGGAGGGGGAGAAGGAGAGGATGGGTATGATTTCAACCTGACGTTCTACGCTTCGAGCATAACTTGGGCGTGTGAGCTTACGACGAGTTTCATCGTGGCGGGATTGATCAGGTTGATATATAAAGTGGGCGTGGTCACGGAGGGAAAGCTGGATTTTGCGGTTTGGCCGGAGTTGTTGCCGACTTGTGTGGCGGTCACGCTGCATGTGCTGCAGAATATGCTTTTTAGTATTATACGGTTGCAGTTTAGGTGAATTTCTGTTCAAGAGGAGGGGATGGTATGGAAGGTTGGGGATGGGGCCTGGAAGGAAAGGAAAGAATTTTATGGACTGAGATGAGAAATATGAGATATGGACAAGACAAAACAAGACCAAACGGACTAATTGATTGTATGAGCTGGACAGACAGTTGGACAATGCAGACGGGAGCACCTCAGTCGGGAATTGCATAGTATGTAGTATATGTGTTGCAGTAGATGACATGGGAGGACGTTTGATACCTTTTTTTCATGATACCCCCCGTTTTACTATCCTTTTTCCCTTGTTGAAATAGTGACGCTATGGATGGTTGATAGGTGATACAACTAGACAGACTGCTGGTAGAGACATAATCAGAAGCTGTAGATCAACAAACCAGTGAGTGCACGCTGCAATATTCTGTCGGGGCCATCGAAGAGAGCACCTAGATAGGTACTTCCAAGTTTCAGACAATGCTCACTCGCACCTTTAATCCAAGCAAGCTCCGTCATAAGCGCCATATACCAAGACAAATCTGGCTGTTTACTTTCTTTCTTACACACATTATCCTCACCGCCCGTTCACCACAAAAGCACCGGTTCTGGAGGAGAAAACAAAATCAAGCGATAACAATCCATCAGTCGAGCGGGTGACTAGTCTAGTGGTCAGGACGCTTCGTTGTGGTTCAAGTGATCTCCGAAGAAACCCCGGTTCGATTCCGGGGCCGCCCATTACTCATTCTCTTTTTGCATTTATCTATCTATCTATTTACATTGGATTCAAAAGAACATCCATCCTTTGGGGGGGGGGCTCGCCGCCGGCCTTGGAACTTTTAGCTTTTCACCTTTAAACCATGATGGAAACCCACAGAGCCCACCTTCGGCCGAGTTCATAGCCTCCACGCCCCATCATCATCACCATCAACCTCTCCTACCCCCTGCACCGTCCTCCTGACTTGCTCCGCCTCGGTATCCGGTGTGGGCGGTGGTAAATTCTCAGTCTTGGTACAGACCCAGCAGCTGGCGTACATGTTCACACGATCGATACACTCCCCCGGCACCCTGTTGCCCACCCGCTTGCCTGAAAACCCATGCCCTTCAAATTCGCGAATATACCACGGGTCCAGCGCGGCGCTGCGCAGCAACACCCGTCCGCCCAGCTTCAAGGCACGGTTCAGTTTTGCGATCTGCCGCGTTGCTGCTGCGTTGCTGTCGGGATCGAACCAGTCCATGCTGTCCATGACAATGGCCACTGTTAGTGTGCCGGGCATGATACGCGCGATGACTTCTTCGATTTCGTCCGTGTGGATTCGCAGTCCGTCAAAGGCTCCAGGGCGACTGAGGCGGGCGTGGGCGGTTGGGGAGAGATAGTCTGGGTGGCAGCGGCGTGAGAAGGAGCCGGCGAGGCAGACGCGGTAGTAAGGGTTATCTTTGGCGATGTGTGTCTTCTCTACGACGGGGTCGAGAGTATTGACCATGTAATGCCATATGGCATGGGCACGTGTGCCTTTGGCGGTGGGTGTCGAACCTACAACGGCCTCGCAGTTGGAATGGTCACTTTCCATCATGGCGAGCTGGTTCTTGGGGACGCCCAGTGCTTTCCAGAGGAACGCCTCGGAGCTCACGACGAGGTTGCTGACCATAGGGCTGAGTAGAGCGGGCCGGATCTTGCTCTTCCAAATCTCTCGCTGCTCGATGAGGGTCTTGGCCGACAGCAGTTGACGGACCGCATTCCGGCATCCAAAAGCATACGAGATCCATCTAAAGACCCTGATTGCGTGTTTGCTGCCACCAGTGTCATACAGGCCTCTTCCGCTGTTAGAAGTAAAGATCCCTTCGTTTTTCAACCAGTATTGGAATGCACGGCTGGATAGATGGGGCGAGAGCTTTGACACCAAAAGAGACCGGAAATCGGGATGCTTGCCCTCCCCAAAGATCTTCCAAAAGTCTTCATAAGCTAAGGCTGTGTAGGAAGCCACCTTGAGCTCCAGCAGATGGTTCTGGGTGGGATTCAAGTCGATAGCGTGAATCCTGGCGGGGCTTTGCATGGCGTACGAGAGGATATTGTCGCCGGCACTTGTGATGGCGAGCACAACATCGTCGCGACCTAGCTTCAACAGGTCCTTGTCGACTCGGGAGTCCTCCCAAGTAAATGCATAGATGTACTCATCCTTGAATTGGGTGTGTTTCTCGAGCTGGTCGTCGTAGTAGATCCGCCAGTGGTGATTTTGGTAGAAGAATGATGGTAGAGGCAGATTGGCCGAGAGGTTTTGGATGGCAGCATCAAAAGCCTTGGAGCGAATCTCAGGCGCTGTCCTCTCAACCGCACGTTTCAACGTGCTAGTCACGTTTTGTTTGTCGGTCGGAAGGAGGTATGGTGACTCGGTCGCCAATGCGTCGATCCGTTCGATGATTTCGTGAGGTAGACTGGTAGATGAGAAGGGCTTCTTTTGACATCCTATCCAGATGTAGTAAGGGATGGCACCGAGTGTGTTGTTTCGAAGGTTGGCAGTCAGTACAGTCCCAAACCGATACTCGAGATAATCCCGGCGTGCAGGCTCCAGCGCGACCCTGTCCAAGTCAAACCAGGCCCGCCAAAATGTTCGACTCAAATGATTGACATGACGACCGATAAGACCACCGGTGTAGTTGCGGTACTGGACGTCAACTTGAGATTGCACGTAAAAGTCGACAACGCCCATGATGCCATCAGGAGAGAGAAGCGACGTCAGAGAATCAATGACCGAGTAGTAGTCGGGCTGCAAAGCGATTAGCTACTTTCCCGGAGACTCTGTGTTTTTTCCGGTAATCTCACAATCATGGATAGACTGTAGGACATGGTGATGAGGTCGGCACCACCGTGCTCAGGGCGTTTCTGGTCAAAGAAGCCCGAAGTGGAAAGTCTTGGCGATACCTGTCCGGATGAAGCATTCTCGTAGTCCTCGAGACGGAATTTCCTCGCGTCCTCGCAGACCACTTTGACATTCGACCAGCCCAGGCGGGCGAAGCGCTTTCGTGCTACCTCGCAGAGTGAAGGAGAAAGGTCGACGAGGTAAACCCTGGTGAAGAACTCGGGAACATTGAGGAACTCGGACATGGCCTCAATGTTCCATCCAGTTCCACCACCAACCTGGGAGGGAGTCAGCTGTGATCAAAGCTGTCTTCCGATGGATTTGAAACTAACGTCGACCCAGATGACCTTCCTCTTCTTGCCGTTTGGACCATCCTGGCCAAATTTGTGGAGGAGTTGTGCAGCGACGAGCGCCAGCATATCCTCCCTCCCCTTGAGAAGGGGTTTCCTTGTCGCATCGTACTGTGTCAATGTTAGCTTCACGATTCCCGATCTTCATGATGACTTGAAGAGGAAGCCGGCTGGCGGAGAGGTAGGTTGGGATTGGAAAGCGTACCACGCCGGCCTGGCTTGCGTAAAACGACTCGAGGGCACCTTGCTGGCTGTCCTTGTTACCAGCTGTATGCGGCTTCAGGAAGCATGAGTAGCAAAAAAGCAGAAGTGACTTGACAAGACCTGGGTTCTCTTCTTGTTCTTTTTCTGCGAGCCCATTATGTGGCTTCCTGGTAAGCTGGTTCAGACCGACGAGGAACAATATCCCGCCAGCAATTCCAGCAACAACGGTTTGGGGATTGGGGACGATGATGTCTGGGGGCAGAATGTTACCACCATGAGAAGCCATGGTATTCTCTCATACTGGCTGGCCAGGTGTGAAAGAATAGTGGCTTTTGGATTTCAAGGTCGAGGTTGTTGACCCAAGGACAGCAAGTTGGCACGAATATCGAGGAAACAGGGATCTATCCGGTGGGCCCGGGGCAGAAGGGGAAGCTCCGTTGTATAAATACTTCTCCTGGTCGGCAAAGATGGTCAACAATCGACAAGTCGTACGTAGACTCTACACACACGAACACGGGAGAAGCTCGAGTTGCCATTTTGTGTGTGGCGTCCACGTCCAATCGGTTTGACACGTTGGTGTATTCATGATGTTGAAATCATGAACGAGCCACTGATGTCGTTGCTTTCGACCCTGTGGCATGTCCTCTCCTGATGACGCAGTTGAAGGGGACCCTGCATTTTCCACGCCCACCACTGTCTCGATCCGGAGGTTTTATCTCTCCAGCCCAGAGATCACTGAAGACGGGAGATGGACAGGTGGATGGGGTGCAAGTCTGCCCCTCCTCCTCCTTAGCGCCTTTTAGTGGGGTCGACTCGATGGGACGAAGAGACCAATCGGCAAAATGCTCGACACCACGGGAACATCTCACTGGGCATTGTAACAAGTCCTTTGATGATGGAAACACTGACGGCCGCTTTAAAAGGTCAGTCGGACTGATGAGGCCTTCGAAAACGTCTAGGCGGCTAGCTCGTGGTTGTCGACTATATCAGCATTGGCCAGTTGAGTGATCAATTGTGGGAGGATTGTCCGCGGCTTGGCTGCCTTCTGGACCCTGAACGTGAGACGAAACATTGAGATAGACTCATGGATGACTGTTGTGATGGGCCGTTGTGGCTTGTATGGTCTTGCGTGGTACCAGCGTGGGAGACATGCTGTGCTAAACACGGACGTAGACTCTGGGGATGGAATGCTTTCGTCCTGAGAGTTGTAATAGTACGAGCACACGCCACCAAACAGATATCGGTATTTCTGGTTGAATATCTGTGATCATAGGATGTTCTCCCAAAGTGTATGGGTGGTGAGCATTTGGATCCAAGTTGATCTCAGAAGAGCTCCAGCAAAATCCCCAGTTGATGTGAGGGATAAAAAAGCAGCAAAGAAAAGAAGAGTCCCTCTCTTGAATCTGAAATTGAGATGTCTCGGTAACTGACCGAACGTAGTTCAAATAGAGATAGATGTCAAGATATGGAGATGAAAAGAGTAGACCAGTGAGAAGAAGTCAGGAAGTTTACCAAACAGAATTTGACGCAGCAGTGAGCTTGGTGAGCTCCCACTCAGTTCCGTCCTTCTACTTAAACTCCATCGAGGCTGAGAAAGGAATGAGCTGGCCTAGAAAAGAAGGCCGATGAAGCTTCTTCTTTTGGGTGAGTAAAGGGGTGCTTAGTCATTTTACCTGAACAATCTGATTAGCAAGTCTCTTCCCCAACATGGTCTCACGAGCACGGGCTTCTAATAAGGGAACAGGTGCCGAGACAACAGGGATATAGCGCCTCTTTGCGCCCGCCATCATTGGATGTGACGTGCTGCTTTGCTTTATGGGCCACTCCAGCAACAACAAAGGCCATCAAATTTAACATAATTCAAAGTGTCACATCGCGCCTCAAAGTGCCTTTCGGGATCCTTTGCTGGCAATCCGGCGCGCCCCTCCTCATAACGAATGCAACGCGCAACACGCGGTATGCTTTAAGGGGGCAAACTACCGACCAGACCACGACGACTGCAAGGCGACGGGGACACGGGGAGATAGCGCTCAAAGATGGCTCCATCAAGCAGCCAAAAGGGTCCAGGGAAGAAAGCTGGAGCGGGCGCCATCCGCCAACAATCGCAGCAGCAGCAACAACGCAGTCGCAACACCACCCCGAGTAGTTCTGCTGCTGCTGCTGCTGCTTCTGTGACTCCGTCGGCCAGTCTCCCCCCGGTAGACAATGCAGAGACAGAGACCCTTGACTTGCGTTTCGAGGTGTTCCGAAACCTGACCTTTGAGGACATGGTAGACCCGTCCACATCCAACACAGCAACACCTGACTCCAAAAGCCTTGACGGGCTCATTTCGCGACTTCAAAAACTGGGCGAGATCATCGAAAAACGAGGTCTCAACTGCGACAGGGGAATGCGACTGCTCGCGCAAAATCGTAGGGTGCGTTTGGACGAGTTGGCAGTAGAGCGGGGGAGGGAAGAGGAGCGGAGACAGAAAGAAGCCGACGATGAAGAACGAGAGCGCAAGGCGAACAAAAAGAAGCGGAAAGCAACAGAAAGTCTGGCACCCGGGGGAAATGTCATAGGTCAGTTTGTTCCGCATTTCACTTTTACTCTTATGTCCCTCGTTTCCTTGTCTCTTGTGGCCCCCCCTCCTCTCTCTCTGCCTTTGCGCCAAACCCAAGCCTTGGTTCGGTCTCTCTCGGCAGTGGACATTTTTGTGGTGAAATTCAAAATCCTCTCTCTCTCTACCCATCAAACACCACCCACTCGCAAACCTAAAACCTGGGTTTCACTTTGTGAACCGACGACTGACTTATCAATCAGAGCTATCGTCCCCTCTGCGCGACCGCGAGTCGTCTGGCAAACCTCGAAAACTCTCCCGCGACAACGACTCGGCGAGCTCATCACTATCACCCGTCGCGCCACGAACACCAACGAACATGGACGTCGACGATAAGACAAAAGCCGAAGACAACGATGACGACTCGAGCTCAGACGATGGTCGTCCTCCTCCTCCCGCTCGACCACAAGCTAACACCTTTGGCGACGACCCTTCCACCTTTCCCGACCCCACTGTATACGAGATATTGCCAGTCAAACCTGGCATGACAGAAGATGAAATCAAGCAAATTTATTCGGTAGCGAGTTATCCCAAAAGTGATCTGGCCGACCTGATCGCCGGTGACCCTCCGGACAAGGACTTTAGTAGTGCCAAGCCCAGCAATCAGATCAATTTCAGCACTTTCAGCACCTACATCGAACCGTTCTTCCGACCATTTACGGAAGAGGATCTAGCGTTTCTCAGAGAAAGAGGCGACCGTGTTGGCCCCTTTGTCATGCCAAAACGCGGCAAGAAGCACTACACAGAAATATGGGCGGAAGAAGACGGAGCCATGGCCATCGACTCTCCCGGGCGAGACAGGTTACCACCGAACCAACCACGAGGAAACATCGAGGCGATGGACGATGGTGTCGCTGAGACAGATAAACTCTCTGTCGGCCCTCTTCTCTCCCGTTTGCTGTCAGCCATGCGCCCCGAGCACCGCGCCCCGCCATCCGACGATAAGTTCGGCAACGGCGCCACCAGCGACGGCGACATGAACGGCGTCGCCACTTTTGATTTCAGCTTCGACGGCGGCAACAGTCAAACCCAAACCAACGGTGCGAACGGCATCAACGGCCACGCCAACGGGATAAACGGTTCCTCCTCCTCCCAACTCCCCAACGGGGAAGGCTCCAACCAACTTCCTTCAGCTACATATATGCCCGAATCCAACAGCGAAGCCTGGAAGAAGGCCACTCACCCTAAACTAGACTACAGCCAAGTGGACGAGCGCATCAAAGTCGAGCTTCGCCATATTGGCTTCCTCCCTTTGTTACCTCACGACCCAGCCAACCCCAATGCACCTCCCCAGCCCGACCCCTCTGCCACAGCCGAGTACGACGGGCACTACGACGACGAAGTTGCCGCGCGCATGCGTCTCCTCCAAGCCCGCCTTCGTGAACAAGTCCTGCTAAACGGCGCGCGCAAAGCAAGACTCACAGAACTAGTCAAAGAGCGCATGGCGTTCCAGGAGTACCAGACCATTCTCGAGGACCTCGACTCGCAAGTCCAGGCCGCGTATCTTAAGCGGACGCGTACTATGGGTAAGAAGCCGAAGAAGGCCCGGCCGGGACAGAGCGGTGCGGCGGCGGCGGCGGCGGCATCGGCTGCGGCGGGTATGGCCCGACCGGGGATTGGCGATCTAACAAAGACTCTGATGGAACGGAGGAGGAGGTGGATTGATAATATTGGCACGGTGTTTGATGATGAGGGCTTGGTAAAAGTGCCGAGAGTGGCAGATCCGGGGAGCACGATTTTCAAGCCGGCCGAGATGGCCGAGTTGTTGAAGAAGGAGAAGGCCGCTTGGGATGAGGAGGTTGAGGAGGAGTAATTTCTCCTTCTTTTGGGGATAGCTGGATGGTATCTTTATTTGTTTGTTGTTTTGGTATGGGTTTGGGTTCTGGGGGGAGCGTGTTGAAGTTTTTAGCGTTTATACTATCGAAGGGAAGGAAGGAAGAAACAACAGGGCCAAACAGGACTGGGTATGGATGGAAACCACCACACATACACACACAAAACTAAACGAGTGTGTTGTGGTTATGGGTTTATGGCGTTTGTTATGGCACATGGCGTCGATGGTTTGGGAGGACAGGAGAGATTTAGTTATGTCGGTATTTATCCTGTACAATGTAAAAAGCAAGCATTCCTTTTAAAGAAAAGCCTAGGTAGCTGTCAAGGCGGGAAGGATAGCCCATCTGAAACTCGTATTGATCAGCAAAGTAAATAGTGAAATCTAATACCTCTCTTCTGGCTCTTTCTCTCTTTTTGTTTCGTATCTTTTCATGCGAGATGTGTTTACGGAGTACGTTCTGTATATTTTTCGGCCATCAGACGGGAACAAGTAAGTAGTCCTCACATTCTTACCACGTATGATCCCCTTTTTATCTCCTGCCCTTTGTGAATCACCTACCTACCTACCTACCTACCTACCTACCTACCTACCTACCGAACATGGTATCAGGGACTTGTAATATTGCCCATCTAGATGATGGAAGAAAAGTCACGAGAGGATTTTGGTAGATACCTAGCTTCATTTAGACACACCAAAAAAAATGGCAGCATTCCCAGTCCCAGTCCCAGTGCATACCTACCTACCTAGCCCTGGAGGCCACAATCCACAAGTTACCAGCATACCGCAATCCTCTCTGTGTCCAATGCAGTGCGTGCGAGCAAGCCGGCAGAAGAAGAAGATATGAACACCCGTGGCTTTGGCTCTCGATACCTAAGATAGGCGGCCAAGCTGGAAGCCTGTGAAGAACAATACATTTGGCTGGGCTCTCGTCTGATGCCTGAGCCATGCAATAAAAGATCAACTGGTGAAAATGTTACGGTCTGTCTCTGACACCACTCCGAAGCAAAAGGCAAGTATTATTTCCTAGTTACAGGGCATCAGATCAAGTGATGCATCATCTCTGAAGAGGGCTGAGTACCTTACTCTCGCTTGATAGTACCTAAGCTACCTAACCTCCTCCTTCTACCTACTGAGCTTTCGTGTACTATCTACCTACCTATCTTTGGGGGTTGCAGTTGCAGTTATGATCTGTCCCTATGTGTCTGTGGTGTTGTGCAGATATCCGCCACCCCCAAAAAAACGGTATTATTATTTTCGGTCTGTCTGGCTGACTGACTGACTGATGGGCGATGCACAAAGAGACCATGCTTATACTACGGCTGTACACTCTTGTGTATAGAGTGGCCGATTCTGTTTGGGGGAAATAAAAAATAAGACTGTGTGGTGTGTGGTGTGAAGCCAATCTATATTCTCGGCAAGGTAGGAAATCAATCTATCTACCGAAACGAAAAACCACCCACCCCGTCTTCCGGTCTCTGGTCTCTGTGGTGGTCTTTGAGTGGGTTGAGTGAGCCTCGCTTTCTATTCTTGTTTTTCTGTTTTTCTGAGGTAAAAATTCGAGACAAGACATCTTTTTCATGCAAAGCTCCTATTAAAGAGCGTCGACCTGTTTGGTGGTGTGCACGTATGTATGAATAGCTGCGGCGGATCTGACAGGCCCCTATCTACCTACCTACCTGATTACCTACCTGACCGACAGGCCAAATGTGTATAAAATAATAGTAGCATGGCCACCATGGAGAGGAGGAATCTTTGATGGTGTGGGCGCGTGTATGAAAGTGTAAGGCAGTCCATCAGGGCAAGGAGCAAGCACACCAGGCACCCGCAACCAACCTACCTACCTGACTGGTATTGGTTGGCAGAAACACAGCCCTTGTCTGCTATCGTCAGAGAATCCAGAGGACCGAGTCTGTGTGGTGGTGATATCGAAGACGACAAGAGTAACCCATCCGTCTTCATTGACGTATAGTCGGCGATTAAAGTCTGCCACGCACATCTGGTCCCACGCATACCCACCAAGACCTGTCATCCGGGTGTTTCAGGTGGCTATGCTTTCTGTCCCTATTCGTTATCCTGGATGCTATTGGTGGACATGAGTGGTGCACAAGGGGCTCTGATATACTGGTGACGATGGAGATTTCTCAACCCCTGAGAGCCACGGGGACATCTCAGAGAAGTGCGCGAAAGCGTGTAGGTGTTACCTGATGAACCAGTCAACGCAAAACTGGAGGTCGAGAGCCAAACTCGCTCTGGGAAAACGGGAGGCCGATACGGAGATTGTTACGCTTTGGCATCCAGCATGCCGATCGATCAGTACGCAGCGACCAGCGAACAGAGGTTGCGTGCGTACGGAGAAGAGCGGACCCGGGAGTTTGGATGAAGGATTTCGGCGACATATCCAGCAGTGGCTAGGAAGCAGCTGATAATACGTGAAAGCAGTCATCAACCAAGAGACGTGTGTGGTGTTGTTGTTGTCATGATTAGCAGGTACCCTACTGAAAAAGGATGGGTGACTAAGGTAACTGGTGGATGCAGCCTTGCAATGCATGGCGGTGGTCATCTTTGCTTTCCTCGCGGCCGCCAATAGCGTCCGACGATGAAAAGAATCGGCCAGAATGGTTTTGATTGGGTCAAAATTTCCTTCCAATTGCCTTGATACAGTAGGGGAAAAAAAAAATGCTCAAGTTGTAATAGCGTGGATCTCCAAGACCCAACCTTGTGCTCAGCCTGGTGGGTTGTGGTGACACGCTGTTACGGTGGCCGCATCGAAGCCGACCTAGCCTCGCCGTTCTCTGAGACCCCGTCCGCACTGCACTGCCGCCTATGATTTGATTGAAGACTGTCCAGAATTCCCGCAATGAATAGAACAAAAGGATTCAAGCCTATCGAGTATGTGCATTGATCGCAGAGCTCCAGTGATTTTGGAAGATGATTTGCGACTGAGTTCTCTTCTCTGATGATGTTTGAGATTGTTTGTGTTGTGATACGAATAAGTGACCAGAATGAGAAGAAAGGGTGGCGTCCAACCATTTACAAGGTGGTCGGTCCTCTGACCTCCCTCCAAACCCCCGCCCATGTCATTCAACGAAAATTGCAAGTAACGAGGCAGCGCTAACCTCAAAGCAGGAGAAACGCACGGTTCAGGTTCCAAACTGTCGGGTCCAGCTACAAGGGCCAGGATCATTCTTTCCCCCCTGCGATTATCTGTAACAACCATGTGTGGCTGAGGCCGGAGTGTTGATCAGGCTAAGGTGTAGAACATTCTACATTCGGTCAAGACGAGGCCAGAACTGCGGCCTTACATCCAAAAAGCCAGGATTTTTCAGGTCGACATGCTTCATCAACACAACAACAACAACAACAACAACAACAACAACAACAACACCATGAAGCCCTTTGATTACCCCATGATGGCTGCCTCCAAGTTTGGGTCATGACAGTTTTCGAACAAGCGGAGTCGACGGCCAGAGTTTCTCCATCAAGTTGTTGTCCTCCGTCCATGGACCGGTCCATCGGCCGAACCGGTCAGGTGTTTGCGCCGTGTTGGTGATATGGGAAACTCGGTAAGTATCTCTGTGGCTGAGTCCTTGCCCGAGCCATGTGTAAAAAGAAATCCGAGACGCACAATATGACACCATGGCGATGACTCCGGAAGCGATGGGTTGTGGGGCCGAAATACTCGAGCCGATCGAGTCGACTTCCCCAGGGGGCACCCGGCCAAGGGTGAGCTGCCATACCTCTCTCTCTGATCAAGCTCGTTGACCGACCCACAGGAGCTCACTGTAGCCCGATTGGTCGGTGCCCCCAAAGCTCACCACCGCCACCGCGCTTAGCAGCCCCTGATACTATGGCTGCCTTCTTGTTGTATAAACCAGTGAGAGTGCGGCTTTGGATGTCAAGTCGCTTGTTGAAAGCCCTATTGTTGCGGAGGGTGTAGGGGGAAAAGCGGATAGTGGCTACACACAACGGCAGATGTCACGAAAGAGCCGCGATCTTTCCGCCAACGTGCCTCACTCCTGCAAGGGCTTTTTTTTGCTGTCTTTGTATTCGATCCTCAGGACTCGTCCAGGGCCGCTGTAATAACTTCCCGATTGGACTATTCTGACCTAAAGCAATTTGGAACATGATAGGCTCGCCAGATCGGCTGGTGGTTACACTCTGAACTCAGATGGACGACTTGTTCGTATCGGCGACATCGGCAACAGCAGGCGCGCTAGTGAGGTTGGACAACCTTGCTCCAAGTGTCTTTCAGTGTAACTTCTTCTGGTAAGGATTGAGAATGTACATGTTCTTGAGAGTGGCGTACCTTGGTGAGTTGCCCAAGGGATGTGCCTCGTCGACGCCAGCCGCTCAGAGCATGAAAACATGCCGAAACACCCAAGATTCCCGATAGTTGGGAGAGAAATTTGTCGCCCTTGCATCTCGTTCCGTAACCAACCGCAGTCATTGTTATCAGACTAGGGTGTTGTGAGGACAACGGGCTCACAGTAGCTGCCGAAAGGTTGCATCGATACACTGTCTATTCCACATTTGGAGGATTGGTGTGTACATCACCTGTTGTAACCAGAATAGTGAGGTCAAACATTAACTTCCAGCGTCTGGTACCTTAATCAACAAAAATTGCTTGGTAAAGGGCAGATTGCTGGCCAAGAATCCAGAACGGCGTGTTGCTGGTCCAACAGGCATTCCTGTTTGCACTCCAAGGGGACTGTGTGCAATTCGAGAAAAGATGTCCGGGGAGGCGTCAAGGTTCTTGACTAGCTAAGTCATGGTGCCACGGAACGCAGATGGAATGTCGCTGAAAGCTCGTATTCCTGTCGCTCTCCCAGGGAATCTGAACTTTCTTCAGAGAGGGGTTCACCCCGGTGCGGGAGAGGAAGTGCGTATACTCCGCAACCGGTAGTTAAAACAACCCAGTATATTTTCTGTACACAAGTACAGGTACTGGGACATGGTGCCTATGTGTACCGATTTGACAAGTCTGGCGGCGTTTAGATATTGCCGGCGAGACACGCGAAGGGACGACCAGGATCTGCGTTCAGCGCTTTGCCGGTACGGGCCAAACCGGGCGATCGATCAGTACTTCAATATAGGTAGTGCGGTAACCATACGGACTTGTATGGAGACTTGATGCGTCGAAGAGTGAAGGGCACAATCACTCTCACATGAAGGACGAGCAGAAGTGCTCAAATGAGTGTTGTTTTCTCTGGGCAAGAGGACATTGGAGAATCCCTGTTGATGTGTGGCTGACGTTGTTAACGTACAGGGGCTTTGATTCGCTGAGGTAGCAAGGGTGGGTGTTTTCAGAAGTATCGTCCCGCTCTTGGATTAGTCCCTGTCGTAGGGCGGGACGATAAGCTCCATCATCCTTTCCCGCTGCGTTTCCTCGTCAGTTCAGGCATTTTTTTATTTTGGCACGGTCCATTCAACAAAGGTGGGATTGGCATGGCGTCAGCCCGCCCGCAAGCCCCTCCGTCATGTGATGAAAGCTCTCTGCATGTATGTCTTGTAGGCTAGATAGGGCCACGTTGGGTGTTTGATCCGGGCTACCCGATTCCCGTTTGTGGTTGGCGGGCATCGCGGTTGGTCGACTTGGAGGGGAAGAGGGGAGGGGCATGATTGCAGGATGTGTTCGGCCGTTCCGCGCACTGGACTTGCTGCTCACTCCCTCCCGTTGCACCCACAAAGGTGTTCTTCCGTGATCGAAATAAGCGCGTTGATATTCGGCTCGCGGTAGGAAACTGAAGGTGTTGTTTGAACAGTGGACGGTCATGCCACGAAGCGACTGCATTTTCTCCGACGGAGCACAAGAAGCTCCCGTTGTGTAAGAACTGGCGGCACGTGTCAACAAAGACGGGGATTTCAAGTTGGCAGTTGAGAGACTGACTGTCGAACAAACATTCGGAAAAAAAAAAAGTTGGTGTTCCCGTCTGCGTTTGGTCGTAATTCAGACACGTTCGGAACCATGGAACTGAGCGGCGGGGCTGCCAAAGTTTGTCAGATCAACGGGAAGGCGCCGTAAACCTCCCCCCACCTGCCGTTTGCCTGAGCACCCGGCCTAATGCTGAAGCCTCGGTGGTGTGGTGACGTTCGGCAACCTATTTTCTCAAAAATGAAAATGGTCTTGTTGTCATTCGCTCCCGGGCCATGAATCCCTATCTACAAGCAGAGAGACATAGAGGTAGGTGCCTGGGTGGTTTCACAAACAAGGTCAGGGGCGGCTTCTCGTGTGGGTAAGGGCCTTTCGGCGGTGCGCTTGGGGACAGCAATGCTGTGTAACACAACACGGTCACCGTAATCTTTTTGTTTTTTGTTTTTGCGGCAGACAATGACGAATGGAAGGCAGCAAGGTGGAAGCCGAGGAGGCCTTGTTTTTTCTGCCGGTGAAGCCAGGCAGGAGATGATGAGTTGGGGCTCGCAGCGCCCATTTGTCGTTGTGGTTCTCTGAAGGACAAATTAGTTTACTGGGGCTCCGCAGACTACACAATGTTGTGCCTCTCAAACCCAACCAATAAGCCGATTTGGTTGTGCTCAAACGGTTTGTATTACTTCATGGGTGCCCTGTTCTGTCAAGGGCCTAAAAACTGTGGGCCGTAATCCGGCAGCGGCCCGTGATGGAGGCACCTTTGTTGGTCCAGGGGTTTGATCTCGGTTGAAAGCTGGGGTGCTTACGGTAGTGGAAGTGGCAGCTGTGAAAAACAAGATTTTCCTCGCTGCAGGTCTTCGAACTATGATGAGGTTGGTCGCGTCGTTGCTCAGCGAATATAACACCATGGCGTCGAAGAGTTGGCGAAAAAGGACACGAGGGAATGCCCAAAGATAAATAATAATAAAATAAGATAAAAAAAGGCCATGGTTCATGTATTGAAGCGCGCTTATACAAAGAGTGACTAGAGAAAGTTATGTGACAAAAAGCTGTTAATACAAACAAGAAGAAATGAAGAAGAGAGAAAAGAGGCAGATGCGCCGCCATCCAAGAAAATATATGTAAATGAGCAAACAGTGCCAGCCGTCGTCAAACCAACCAGGTATACGGGGTATCACAATCCAGGAAAGGTCGCCCTTTCCTGGATCTCTTGTCGTCTCAGTCTCCGTTTGTAAAGTCTATTCGGATATATCCCCCTCTTTCTTCCCATTAACATGGTGTTTGCCAGACCGGGTTGGCCGTTTGAGTCGTGATAGTCAGGGATCTGTGTCCCATCGCCGGAAAAAGAAATGTGTTAAATTGTATCGAAACCGATAGGTAGTTTGACATTCTTGAGCTAGTATCCATAAGAATAACCTGCTGCGCCTGCAAAAGACGGAATCCTATGGTTAGTTCTCTCTCAAGTCGATACCTACCGAATCGTATCGTAGGAAGAGAAAGGGGGGGGGGGACTAACACAGACAGTCGTCGCAACGTCCATCAGTCGTATACACCATTTCCGTGATCCCATGACAGCGTCGACCACTCCGCACATCGGTGCACTCTCTTGTCTCCGTGGTGGTATGGCGACAATCGCTATATGCCCAGATGATTCGCTTGCACATGTTGAATATCTTAAAAGAAGATGGTGATGGGTTGGGTGTCTTGGAAAAGGAAGAGTATGTTTGTGGGTGTAATTGTAGCTCTCGATGTAATACAGGAGATATCGAGGATGATGATGAAGCTGCCACTGAGAAACATGAGAGTGGGCCCATGGTCTTCTTATAGAAAAGATCTTGAAGGTGTTTTGGTGATGATTTGCTCTGGACTGGCAGTGCCACTTCTGCGTGACCGGATTTGAAAAGGGGCAGACTAGATGGAGATGCCCTCCAGATGGGATATTTTGACATGGCTAGGCTGGTTGGACTGATCCGTCGTTGGCCGATGGGAATAATCATCTTAGATGTCGCTCGTTTAGTGAGAGGACGTCACCCTACGATCGAAGGCATGGAACCAAGAACCATGAACGCTAGCCTCCAAGACAGTGTAACAGAAACGCCCTGGGGGGTGGGCTGACACGACATCAAGCTGCGGCAAGGGTAATGGCGTGTGTGGGTAAAGGAGGTTATGGGTTTCGGGCCTATCAGAGTCATAGAGTACCTCCCCACGAAGCCTCAATGGGGGTGGAAGAGATTTATCTGATAGTTGTGCGCCTGATACTTGACTCCCTGGAGACCAAGGTCGACTAGACAGTGCGAGACAGAAGCTCATATGCTGTGGGTGATGCAGGTGACGGGAGTAAAGCCGTGGAGCTTCGGCATTGACTGTCATGGTGGTGTCAGTACGATGCCGTAGGTCATCTCGCGGCTGCGCAGAAACAACGGCGCTGAATCTGGAAAGCTGCAAGACAGATCCGGTCCTGCTGCAGCTCGGCATTGTCGCACAAGCTTGCGGAAATCTGGAAAGGGTAGGGTTGGATGGGGTGGAAGGGGTAAGGGGAAAAGGCTCAGCGATCTCGCCATGTGTCGTAGAGGAGGAGCTCTACGACGGCAGCCCACAAGTGCGGATTTGGGAAGTACATGGAGAGTGCCTCCTGGAGACAATGTCCTCAAAACGAGACATACGACAGACAGTGGCATCTAGAAAGTTGGAGGCAGCAGAACACAAATCTTAGAGTTGTGAAGTAAGTATACGAAAACCAAAGCGCCCATGCAAGTCAAGTGGCACTGAAAGAGAGCCCAGTGGCACCAAGCTTGGGCAAATAACCGCATTTGGGAGGGTCAAGTTCGGAACACCGCATCAGGAGGACGGTTGCTCTTCTCAGTTCGTATTATGGGTGCAAGATCGTGCGCAACATCCCTCTTCAGACTAAATGGAAGACACATTGGTACTGTAAATCAATGTGGTATGGCTGCCTTAGTTGTTCCGATTAGGACTGCCTCTGTGCATGCTGGTACTTTGCAGCAATATGTGACATCCGACCCCACGGCTACCAAAGTCTCTCGGTGGTCTCCATAACCCGTAGGTATGTGTGGAACCGAAAGGCCGTTGATGGCGTTAACGTTATGGGATGGCATCTGGTTGAGGCTGGGTGGCCGGCTGCAGCAAAGCGACCTGGTAACCCAGAACAGTATGGATGGTCCGCTATCCGATGTCAAGAGGAACTTGCGAGAACCGGACTGCTTATCCGCAACTTTGTGACCGAAATACAACTAAACGCAATGCCCAAACCAACCGAGGGAAACTGTTAACAGAGCCGCATGTCATAGGAGAGAGTCATGGAGAGAAACGAATGTTGGAGATCCGGCAGTTTGGTAATCATGGACCAACTGCATCGATCATTGGGGCTGAGACTATCGTTGGAGATCAACGAAGAAAAGATTGTTGATCTCCTTCGGAGTTGTAGCTCTATCGAGTGCAAGATGTTTGCAGAATGACCAAGATGAGTTTTCCATTATGCTCCCTGCTCAGCTGGATAGGGGACGGATTGGATGAAGCTGTTCAGTGTACGAGATCGAACTCTGATGGAGAGAAGGGTTGTGGAAGCTTTAGGACTGGTGTGGTGTTGGGAGTGGGGGCCCTGGGGAAGCAGGGGACTTATTCACCGACCAATCATTCCAAAAGCCCTGTCGATCTTGCAGTACTGTATTCAACGGTTCGACCTGGGAGCTGTCAACTCAACTTTCAGGTTTTTCAGTCGCTCCAGCTTTTTTCTTTTTGTTCTGGTGCCTGCGTATTGACCGAGATGCAAGATAGCGCTCTCTGATATCAAGCAGATTTTGTTTGCTATTTTCTAAACAGAAGTCATTGCTGCTCATCACCAAACACTTGTTTTCCTCTTCACACTTACACCTACCTTAGGTACGTACCGTACTACCTATTCGCGCAAGGTCTAGCCTGAAATTTCAGTACCCACCTTTTATGCACAAATCCGAAATCGAAACACACGGACCCCATTTGCAAGGTTCCCTTCTGCTCCCTCTCAATTTCGGCTCCACACTGATGAACACGCTGCGGCGCTGCAACGCTGCAACGCTGCAACGACAACCTACCTCCTCCAATCCAAAAACCCTGCGAACTGTCGTCCGAACCCGATCCCTCCGGGGAGAGAGCCTCGGGGTGGCCGGGAATGCGGCCCCGACTGTGTGCCCTTCCAGGCTCCGGATGTGCACCCCCCAAGACGTTCGCTAGGTCGGCTTTTGTGGCCGGCATCATCGCCTCAGCCCTGCGTTCGATGTTTTACTGGCAGTCCAGAGATTGCTACCCGCCGGGCCTCCGACATCACCCCCCCCCAACCATGATGTGCGAACGGGATCGACGTTGATCTCTCGTCACATTGCTGCCCATCCTGCGCATTTCTATTTGTCAACTGTCTTCTTTACATGTTCTGGAAGAAAGCTGCAGTTCGGCCGATCACCCGGAATATGCAGCCCAGCTCATCTGAAACCTGGTTGTTGATGGACTCTGCATATCATGGGACCGGCATGAACCTCATCAACTAGCACTCTGTCCTTTTGATTTACCCCTGGAGGCAAATGGCCTCGACTGCGATCACAATCACATGTGAAAAGCTACTCTATGGGCTGAACGCGATGTCACTTTTTCACATACGAAAGACAGCACATTGGGAGGAGGCCGCTTCACCTTGACCATCTGGATGGATACATCTCCAAGGCCATAGCTAGGAGTGGAAGCTGCTCCGACATGATACTCCTGAGTAGGTATTATCAAGAGATCACCTCGGGCCGTGACCAAGTCAAAAAGGCAACCTGAGGGGCTGCGCGCCCGGTGAAGAAATCCCCTCACCATTTCATTTCCTGACCCCAACCGAAGACCGAAGTGTAGGCCACGAACCTACCTCAGGATACTCACGAAAAGAGTATCGCCCCCCGAGACACATCGTTCTTCCTGTACTGTCGCGGCCTTACCTCACCGGACATCGGTGAGCCCATGAGGTGAGTAAGAAATGATAATGCCGTCCTCACTATCACCGGTGTGACATGGCAGCAATGCCACATATCAGTCGTATCATACCTGCCGCTTTTTCCCGCTCTTTCCCGCCCATTCATTTTATGACTGTTCAAGGTTGACCTACTTATTCCACTGGCCCGAACTTGCCCAAGTGAGCAGTAGATCACATACATTTTCCTTGCACACCTATGCATTGAGAAGCAGCTGCGATTAGCCCTCTCCTGTTGATGATACGGTGATTTTACAATCGACCAGGCTGTATCCCCAATGACTTTCTAAGAGCTGTTTTCTCTCAAAGTGATTGTGCCCCCCCCGTCGGCTCCTTACCCGACCTCATACGTGCCGATACCAACGGCGTCTCTATGCTTCCGGCACAGTGGGCGGAAGCTCTCGCAGACTGTGTTCACGGGCCAGTGTCGACTCCGTTCACCAGCAATCTCCTCATCACAAAACCTCGCAGTCAGCAAGAGTTCCAAGTGAAGTCATCTTCGGAGGTGCCACGTCCGAACAGGGCAAGTCTCCCTTATCCCCCGCCTGGATCTCCTCGTTTATGAATCACAACTTCTTCATGCTACCACTGACCCCTGATGTGACAAGCTCGCCCTGCGAAGGACCATGGTTGAATGGAGGTCAGTTAAGCGCGCACAACAACCTCAAACGTCACTCTCAACGGGCTGTTGGTTATTCGTCTTCAACCCCCATCGGCTCCTGGGCCAGTTAGGATGCTTCTTTTCCGAGAGCGTTGACGCCGAATCGGCTCAGATCGATGGGGAGATCTGCACAGAGAGCGATGCCGGAATGACCGGTCACATCAGCCCGGCAGCTTGATATCGAAAAGCGCATTGACTCGACTGCCGCATCCCCCAGTCCCAGGGGCAAACAAACATTTTGAATCTGCACGATGTATAGGTACCGTGCCACACACACTGGCAAATGATAACTTTGTAAATCAAGAGGTTTTCCAGCTGGCTATCGTGGTGGTTGCCCTCAAGCCAATACTCCATTTTCATGTTGTTGTTTCTTTTTTTTTCCCTTCAAAATTTTGTAGCCAACCTCTGGTTTTCCAAAGCTGTAATCTTTGCCGATGGATGCCTTCTAGCCAGCCGGCACTTACAATCATAATGCAGTTCCAGAGGAGCGAATCTGCCACAGCTATATCCCGGGATCGTCAGGGATACCGGTGATACTCCAGCCAATTGTGGCGTAAAACCTCGTCGTCGTCTGTCTGTCTGTCTGTCAAATGCTGGCCATTCATTAAGTAGAGAGCAATGATACTACCTCACTTACCATACGAGTTGATACCAGTCCCATACCGTCTCGAGTTTGGAAAAGCATTACATGGTAGAAATCTGCCTTCGATGAGAATCATTGTCTGTATTATCATACTACGAGAGGTATCTGTTACAAAAAGCATTAAATCTAAACAAACAAACGACAACTTCAGAAAAGCCTCCTAACCAACAACTGCTCCGTTTTCCATTTGCGTTGCGTATCCTTCTCTCTGAAAACTCCCTTCGCTAGATCAAATCAGATCGCAAAATCCCCTTAACAAAAAATGAAAAGCAGCAATCTTTTTTTTTTTTTTTTTTTTTTTTTTTTTTTTGGGGGGGGGGTTTTTAAGCAAGGGGCGTTAAAACCAGTGTTGTTGTTGTCCTTGACTTTTTCAAATTTATTAAAAAGTGTTCTATTTTATTTTTTTTTGTGAGGGGGTAT
>MU864357.1:322120-380177 GCA_033296905.1 Podospora australis
ACCCCCCCACACAACCACCCAAACCCCCCAAACCTATCTATACCCCCCCCCCCCCCCCCCCCCCCCCGGCGGGCCCATGTAAGCAAGGCTCGTGAAAACCAGTCTTCTTCTTCTCCTTCTCTTTTGCAAATTTATGAAAAAGTGTACTATTGTATGTATTTTTGTGAGGGGGTATACACTCCAACCAACCAACAAACTGGGTAGGTAGGTGGGTGGGTGTGATGTAAAAAAAGAATAAATGCAAACCCCACCCCCCCCCCCCCCCCCCCTTTCTACTTTCCTATCTTTCTCAAACACATCTCATCATTAAACGCGTACCCTATCTCACCGCCGAAACCCAGCGTTGTTCTTCTTGTTGTGTAATGTTATTTTTGTGGCCCCTCCCCCTTCCGCTCGTTAATAGACAAGGAAGAAAGAGCAAAAAGACAAAACCACAACCATCCATCCATCCATCCATCGCTTTCCCATATATATCACCAAATACAATTATCAAGAAGACAAAACATAGTGCGTGCTGTGCAAAACACCCCGCGTAACACCATACGCTCGCTTTCTATGCCCATGTTTTATCTCTTCGAAAACAACCCGTGCCTCGAAATGATGCAAACCCCCCCCCCCAATGAAAGCCAGTTTAGTCTTGCGTAGGAGATGTTGGTGAGCTGTTGACGGTTTGTTAGCATTTGATATAAAGTGACACCTAGCATCAGATGAACCAAACTTACTATTGATCACCGCTGCCCCCAGTCGCCCCACGGCCCGGAGATCTAGGCGAGAATGAGGGCGACGTGGGTGAGTAACCAGGGCTGGTTGGCGACATCTGCTGGCCCGGAGACCGCTGGAATGTCGGGCTCGTAGGCGAGTAGGCATCCGGAGACGTAGGCGACCAGGTAGGCGAAGCAGGAGAATAGCTCGGCGAGGTGGCCTGGAAAGCAGGCGACGCTGGGCTGTAGCTCGGACTGGTAGGGGAGTACGATGGAGACGTAGGCGACTGGAACTGCGCCGGCGACGTCGGGGAGTAGTGACGGTTAGCAGCAGGCGAGGCTGGCGAATAGCTCGGTGAGGTAGGGCTATAGTTGGGGCTCGTTGGGCTACCAGGACGCAACATGGGCGACGTGGGAGAGAAAGACGGGGACGAAGGACTGAATTGCGGGCTCGATGCGAATCTGCCTCCCGCATCAATGAGAGGGGAAGTAGGCGAGTAGCCAGCAGACGGTGAAGTAGGCGAGTAACCGCCATAAGTGAAGGGCGAGGTGGGAGATGTGCTGAAGGGACTGGTGGCGCGTGGGCTCGTTGCATAGGGGTTAACCGTGCTGGAGCCGAAGCCACCGCCGTACTCGGTGCCAAAGCCGCTGGGACTATCAGAGCCTGCACCCTGGATGGGTGAGAAGTTGCCCATCGTGGGAGAGTAGCTGCCAAGGTAACCATTCTCGGCCATAGGCGAACCAGTGTCGTATGGGGTCGCCGCACCCTCGAGCTGGCTACCCTTGATAGTCATGCCAGGCATAAGACCCATGCGAGAGTTGTCGGAAATGACAGTCTCAAGCATCTTGGGGTCCAAAAGGACCTCAAAGTGGCCGGTACCCATAGGTGCCATCTGTCCAAGCATGACGTTCTCCGAAATACCACGGCAATCGTCAAGCTCACCAACTGCTGCGGCCTCGAGAAGAATCTCGACGGTTTCCTCGAAGGAGCAACGCATGAGAGCACCCGTGTCGGCGCGGTTGATACCATGACGGGTGACGGCAGCAATGCTACCACGGCAGGTCATGACATCGACCAGGAGGGCCAGATGGCGATGGTTGACGTACGAACCATCGAAAGCAAGAACTTGCGTCAACTCGGCCATAAGGGCTGACCGAGCCGCTTCGATGCCGAATACATCGACTACCTGGTACAGGTCGTTGGTATATGTGCGCCTAGTATCGACGCCCTCGACCTGCAACACCTCCCGCAGGGAAGTACCCTGGGTATCAAGATACCACTCCAGACACTTCGGGTTGTTCTTATCAGCCGTCTGTGCGCCGTCCTCGGTGACGATCAGCTTGGGTGCCTTGTTCAGGAAAGCACGCTCAATGCCGTCCACACCGCGCAGGGTACAAGAATCCAGGAGATGCTTCTCAAGGCGCTTCAGCATCACATCATCTTCAATGATGTTGTTGCCATCTTCATCCTTGTCGTCGTTTTGACGAATCACACGGACACGGATAACCAGGTTCTCAGCATTGTTGTCGCTGAAGACGACAGCAACGTCTTTGCTGTACTCCCTCTTGATGCAAGCCGCAACGTCCTCGACGCGCAGGCCCTTGTCAAGCATCTTTTGGCGATCAAGGACAAGTCTGAGCAACCAGCGTGACTGGTCCTCGAGCGACTCCGTGGTATCGGGCATCAGGAAGTGAGACTCGACGAAATCGTAATCCTCAGGAATGTTAGTCGAGCTGACATCGGGATCGTAGTAGATCTCGGTCATGGCAGTGACGGAACGGAGACTGGTGTGCTCGACAAGGTTACGCATTCGCTTGGCATCTTCAATCGTAGCATTTTCCTTGTCGATATAGACAACCATGGATGGCGTCTTGATATCCTTGGCCACGTTGAGAATTTCCTTGAGACGCGGTACACCAAGCGTGACGTTCTTAGAAGACACACCAGCGAAATGGAAGGTGTTGAGTGTCATCTGCGTGGCCGGCTCTCCGATGGACTGGGCAGCGAGCACACCCACCATCTCACCAGGGGCAACCATGGACCTGGACCATCTGTTCTCCAGTTCGCCCAGGATGTGGTCAAACGCGAGCTTGTTGAGACGCTGTTCAACAGCCAGACGCTTGAACGCAAGGCGGGACCGAAGCTGGATCTTGAACAAGATGGTAGCGTTGTAGTCGGCTTCTTTGGAAATCGGGTCATTGCCTCTGACAACGACCATGCGATTCAGTAAGGCTTGAACGGCGGGAACGACGTCCTTGGGCGTGAGGTCGCTACGTTGAGTGGCATCGACCTTGAACAGCTTCTTGGCAGTCTCGATGATACGGCCAATGTTGAGAGGGAGCTGCATAGCATCGTCATCCTTCTTTTTCTTGTTGATCTCACGAACAAGCTGCCGATCGTCCCGAAGTTGCTCGTACTCCTCATCCAGAAGTGCCTGCACAATAGGGTCGCTGACCATTTCCCTGCCATACTCGAGGGCTTCCAGAGCAGCACCGGAGCTCGACTCGTCCATGACATCAAGACGGAAGCGCTTGTCAAATTTCTCATCCGAAGTGTTCAAGTGATCGACCTTCTGCTTCTCAATGTGAATAGCATCAAGACCATCTTCGCCGTACACGAACTGGATGATGTCGCCCAGGGAGTTACGGATTGTGCCGTCGTAATGTGCCTCGGCATCTTCCAGGGCCTTGACGAGACGACGCTGGATGTACCCGGTTTCGGCCGTCTTGACAGCGGTATCAATCAGACCTTCTCTACCAGCCATGGCGTGGAAGAAGAATTCTGATGGCGTCAAGCCACGAAGGTATGAGTTTTCGACGAAACCACGGGCTTCTGGAGAGTAATCGTCCTTTGTGAAATGAGGAAGGGTACGGTATTTGAAGCCGAAAGGAATACGCTTTCCTTCAACAATCTGCTGACCGACGAGCGCAGTCATCTGAGAAATGTTGATGGAAGAACCCTTGGAACCGGACAAGGCCATGGTTACAGCGTTGTTGAGATCCTTCAAACTCTTTTCGGTAGATGTACCGGCGTTGTCACGAGCCTTGTTCAAAGCCGCAGACACCTTGTTCTCGAAAGTTTCACGAACATTCATACCGGGAAGGGCTTCGAGCTCGTTGTTAGTGGCGAGTGTTGTGAGCTCGGCCACGATCCTCTTTTGCTCGTCAATGTGCTCTTGGATGAGCCCAATGGTCTTCTCATCAGGAATAGTATCACCGATACCGATGCTGTGTCCGTTATGCAGAAGCCAATAGTTGACAACCCGTTGGCAACCGTTCAGGAAATCCATGGCACCCGAGGGACCAAGCTCGTTGTAGCACAGATGAATGATACCACCGCTGGCAGCACCGACGCTCTTCTTAGTAAGAAGACCGAACATGAGCTCACCCTGTTGAATCAGCAGACCGGTATCCTTGACTGGGTGGTCCTTGTCGTCACCCTCGGGGTTGGTGTGCAGGCTGATAATCTTGGGAATGACCATGCTAATGATCTGCTTGCCGGTCCACCGTGGGCGAGGCTTCCAGATGGCAGGCAACGGGATCACACCATCCCACTCAGGAACCCAGAGCATGATATCCATCACCTGGCTCTTGGTGAGGAAGACGTCGCGACGGCAGAGCTTGTACACGCCGGCCAGTGTGTCTTGTACAATACCCATGAGAGGACCGTTACGTTGGGGAGAGACGATGTTCAGGGGAACCATGCAAAGCTCCTTGACTTCTGCGCGAGTCTCTTCGGTTTGAGGGACGTGCAAATTCATTTCATCACCGTCGAAATCGGCGTTGTAAGGGGATGTCACCGACAAATTGAGACGGAACGTAGAGTAAGGCATCACCCGAACTCTGTGACCCATCATGGACTCCTTGTGAAGCGAGGGCTGACGGTTGAAGATGATGAAATCACCGTCGATGAGATGGCGCTCGACTTTCCAACCATACTCGAGCTGGACTGCACCGGCGCGCTTATGATGCCGCAGATCGATACGCGTACCATCAGAGCGAATGATGTACTTGGCACCCGGATGTTCGTTGGGGCCGTTCTTCACATACTCTGTCAACTTTGCGATGTTGTACGGTGTGACGGTCTCTGGGTAAGTCAACGTGCGTGCAATACTGCGTGGCACACCGACTTCGTCGAGCGAGATGTTTGCATCTCCAGTAATGACAGTACGAGCCGAGAAATCGACACGCTTTCCCATCAAGTTACCTCTGAGACGACCTTCCTTGCCCTTCAAACGCGCACGGATGGCCTTTACAGGACGGCCACTTTTTTGCAGAGCCTGAGGCTGACCCGCTATGTCATTGTCCATGTAGGTGGCGACGTGGTACTGGAGCAGGTTCTCAAAATCGGTGATGATGTGCTGGGGCGATCCTTCTGAGATTGCCTGTCGTACGTTGCCGTTGGCGCGAATAATATCACCGAGTTTGTAGGTCAAATCGTCTTCGTTCCGCAGACCGGTGCCGGTACCGTCCATGGAAATACTGGGGCGCACTGGTGGAGGTGGGACGGGGAGAACGGTCAGAATCATCCATTCTGGCCGAGCTTGGTCAATATTGAGACCAATATCGATCATGTCGTTCTCAGACATGCGACGGAAAATGTTAAGTGCCGCCTCAGGTGTGACAATCTTCTTCTCCTTTGTTTTGGTGCCCTCTTCGTCCTTGTGCTCGTGCCAGGCCCAGAGAGTGAGGGCTTGCTGTCGAATCGTCGGCTGGGCGTTGCCGCACCCTCCGTGGCCGACAACCGGTGCCTCACCATCGTTGTTGTTGTTGTTGTTGTTGAAGTCCTGGTCCTCATCTTTGGTGTTACTGCTGTTTTCGCACTGCTTCTTGCCTTTGCAGATGTCCCAGACGCGCTTGAAGCGAGCCTTAGGGTCGCGGATCTTCATCGCAGACGCGAAAGCTGGGTCAGACTATCCAGAGGCGTTAGCATCATCAGGAACTCTCAAAAAGAAGCCGCCCACTTCTGGGCAGGGTGCACGAACTCTATCGGCCAAGACCTTGGAGCAGTTATGACAGACGATCTCGAGCAACTTCTTGGTGCGTTTGATGAAACCGGGGTGGTAAACGGGCCTTGCGAGCTCGATGTGGCCAAAATGACCTGGGCATTCCGACATGTTTTCCGTGCAGGTCTTGCATTTGAACTGGCGGTCGACGGAGCCGAGCAAAGGATCGTTGAGACCGCCATCGCGCGGCTTTGTTCTGGTTTCATCCATTGTTTCCGGGTAGACGATGTGGGCAACGCTCATGGCCTTGATTTCCTCCGGCGACAAGAGACCAAACTGAATCTCCTGGATCGTCCGGAGCGGCGCGCTCGAATGCGCAAAAATTAAGTTCGCCATGTTGATGGATTTTTGTCACGAATTTTGGCGAAAAAGAAAGTCGTGATGTCAGGCAGGCAGAGTCGGGAAAAGTAGCGACCGGCAAGCTGCGGTGAACGCAGGAAGAAGTTGAAGAAAAAATGGGCAAAGTCGCGACAGTTCGCGCGCGCGCAAATGGAAAGGAGAAAAAAGAAGTCGGTGAAAAAGCTACGTGCAATCCCTGGCGAAAAAAGAGAGACCGATGCCGTCAAGCCGTCAAAAACTGATGAAATGGGTCGTCGCTCGATGAATTTTCTCTCTCGCGTCGATTGCGGGAAAAGGTCCTCTCCTCCACTGCGCTGTCCACAGGCCAGCGGCCCCAAAGGAGCGATCGTCAAGATCTTGCTGCCTCCAGGATTGTCGAAACTCGATGGAAAAAGTCGAGGTTATTGGAATATCGCGCTCGGAGCGATGAATCTTCTTGTCGGCAGCTGCAGGCGACAAGAATTCGGTTGGTTTGACGCGTTCCGCGATAATCGTGGTTAATGGGTTGTTGGGGAGAAGTTTGGCAGGATGGCGGATGGCGCCGCTTTGCTTCTGAAAAGTTCGATTTGACAAAGGGACGCGGAACTGCGGCGAACCTTGGCTAGGCCCAATTCGAGTCGGCCCCACTTTTTACCACTCAACTTCAGCGGCGAACGGCGAGAGGAACCAGGCACTGGGCTGCACTGACCGCATTGCCAGGCAGCATATACCAGCTGGTGACTTGTTCAGCTCAAAGCCGGCTCTGCGAAAAACACTGGCGGTTTCGAGGCGGTTGAGGTCTCTGAAACGTACTATTCGTAGCTGCAAAGTGTCAGATTTTGGGGGATGTTCGCGCGGGAGTTGACTCAATTTTGCGACTGTCCCCAATTGTTTCTAAGGAGAATAGATTCCCATGATCTCATCACTTTTTGTCTGCATGGAGCGGCGGAGTGTTCACAGCAACATCGAAACTGCAGATCAATTACGATTCGATCAATTGGCACATATATGCATTGGCACCGCTCTTCATTCATGATCAAGAAGCAATACTCTTGTTCGATATAATAATTCACTATTGTGCGCGTGATCTTGGGGTATAATCATGATTTCTTTGTCCTTACCCCAAGCCTATTTTTTCTTTTGCCGTCCCCTTCTCCTCGGCGGTGCCGCCTTTTCCCCGCCCGTCCCCTCGCCGTCATCTTGTTCACCGGGGCTCTTCCTACGGAGCGTTCCAAATGAGACATTGACGAACTCGTCCTCGCTGTCCGACTCGCCCAGGTTAAACAGCGTAGGCATCCTGAATGAATCCGCATCCGCTCCCGGTTCCCCGACATTCTCCACCCCCAGAGTATCAACAGTTTCGTCCTCTCTATCGAGCCGTCGCTTTTGTATCTCCTCGTGCGGGTGGATGTCAAACTCGTCCTCCTTTTCAATGTATTCCACATTGTCCTCGACTTCTTCAAAGTCTGGCGCGAGCGCCGACCATTTTTGCGGGCTGGTGACCGACCAAATATTGATTCTACCCGTTTCGGCTCCGCATGCCACCAGCAGCGCTTTCTGCGGATGCCATTCCAAATACGATGACTCCTCTTTTGGCCCCTCCAACATCCTGACCAGACTCCCGTGCGTTCGTTCCCATATGTAAAGCTCGTGATTGTTATGCGCCGAGGCTGCCACATACTCCCCAGTCGCGCTGAAGGTTACGTGCCCCCACCGTAGCTTGTTCACCAAATCTGCAAACTTGTGCTCGAGGGGCAGTTGTATTGTGTCCGGGTCGAGGTTCGCGGCCGAGAGGTCCGGTACGTGAAAGGTTCGAATAACGCCGTCATTGATATTGACGAGGAGATCTCTGCCAGATTTTGTAAGTCGCAATGAGAAGATGGCGCTCCTCTCAGCAATCTTTTCAGAAAATATGATCTCGCGTGTTCTGGTATCGATGATGTTCAAGCGGCCCTTGGTGGTTGCTGATAGCAGGTGGTCGCCCGCAGCTGTGTAGATAATCGCCGAGGTGGTCTGTTTCGGAGTCGTATCGGTCGGCGGCGCCGTGGGAAGAGTATATTGTACTTCAACGCGGTCGGTGACATCGACGAGGACGGGACTAGACTCGAATAGCGCCGCGGCAAACTGGTGACTAGTCGAATGTCAGCTCCTGTGGCATAATAAGCAAATGTAGCAGAGCGGTATATGAAACCATACTTACTGGTTCCGAGGATGGATCTCGGCCCCATACACAGGCGCCCTGAACCGCACCTCGCGATACCTCTTGCCGTCTTGTAGATCCCACAAGATGCCTCTCCAGCCCATACAGCATGATAGGAGGTATCTGCCGCATTTTGACCAACTTAGGGATTGTATTTGTTTAGAATGACCTCTGAGCTTCCGCGCGACTCCCATGGTCTCAATGTCCCAGATAACAACCGTTCCATCACCGCGGCCTGCTGCGAGGTAGTCTCCTTTGCGATTGAATCGGACGCACGTCGAGTGACCGGATCTGATGGTGTTGGTGATGTGTTCTGGGTAGTCTGGTAGCAGATAGTCGTCGGAGAGTAGTAAATTCATCTTGTGTTTGTCGAGTCTATGTTTTCTTGAACCTCGACAGGAGCTACCAGCCCCGGGAGATAAACATTGGACGGCGCCAGCGCCGAGGAATGGAAAAGTTGGGTCCCACAGCCAGGGCGATGCGCGGCGCAATCAACTGCAAGGATCCCTGGGCAGGTCCCCGGGGATGGGATTCTGGGCGTTTTCCCCACTATCTTCTAGAACACAACGCGGGGTCTTGCCTTTTTGTAAGAGTTCATTCACATCGAGCTTGAACCTGGAGCCGCTCCTTTCTCATTTACAAACAGGACATTCGTCAAAATGGCCAACTCCAAGTAAGACTTTTATTTCATCATGTATCTTAGCCACCCCAAAACCCCGTAGCTAATTTTGAACCAACCATCAAAAAAAGATTTGAATATGTCCGAAACTTTGAGCAGCCTGATAACTTGCTCCCCAATACTTGGATAGTAGTGAGAATCGATGGGCGAGGATTTACAAAGTTTGTCCCACTCTCACATCCATATTTTAAGGGATTCATTCGTATCTAAATGGCAGTTAGATTCGCAAACAAATATGCCTTCGAAAAACCAAATGACAGGCGAGCGCTTGATCTCATGAACGCAGCTGCCCGACAGGTTGTGACCGAGCTGCCAGATATCACCATCGCATATGGCGTGAGTGATGAGTACAGCTTCGTCTTTCACAAGTCCTGCAGTCTCTTTGAGCGGCGGGCAAGCAAGCTGGTTTCGACGATAGTATCAACCTTCACGGCATATTACATTCACTACTGGTCAACATATTTCACCGAGACACCACTGTCGCCACCGCTGCCCAGCTTTGACGGGCGAGCAGTATGTTACCCCAGCGTGCAGAACCTAAGGGATTACATGAGCTGGAGGCAGGTTGACTGTGAGCACTATCAATCCCTTCCTCAGCTTACCATTCGCGTGCCCAGCGGCTCACATAGAGCATTCAGGTCACATCAACAACCTCTACAACACCACATTCTGGGCCCTGATACAGCAAGGGGGCATGGACGCCCTTGAGGCAGAGAAGATGCTCAAGGGGACATACGCAGCCGACAAGAACGAGATTCTTTTCTCCAAATTTGGCATCAACTATAACAACGAGCCGGAAATGAACAAGAAGGGCAGCGTTATCTTCCGAGATGTAAGTCTTTTCCCTGTAGTCTAACAAGCAGCTTTACTAATTGGTCACAGTACGAACTCGTCGAGCCAGGAACCCACAACGCCGCAGCCGAAGCAGAAAACCAGGCGGAACCAGTTCAGCCATCCAAGAGCCAAGCAGACAACGAGAGGAAACGGAGGGCCAAGGCGCGGATCGTGGTGGAGCATTTCGACATTATCAAGGACGAGTTCTGGGACAGGCGGCCGTGGTTGCTGTCTAACAAGCCGGGGAAGATCCCGAAGGAGACTTGATGTCAAATCCAATAAAACGTCTCTCCACATGAAACTTGGCCTCTCCTGATCTCTGCATCGTAACGTATTCACACTCTCTGCGCAACTCGGGGAGGACTCAAGTGCGAAAGCCAGGTACGGTATGTATGGGTGTGCTGTATGAACCCCATACCATGGTCACTTCCTGCTCGACGTCCGACTTGGGATAAGCATGTTGCCGCTGTATTTCTTCTGTATTATTTTCACCCTGGGTATCATTTCTTCACCTTCTCAGCCTTCCGCTCCCTCCTCCTCCTCCGCTCCTCCTTCCTCTTTCTCCTCTCCTCTTTCCTTATCCTCCTCTCCTCCTTCGTCTCCGTCCCCTTCTCCCCCATTTTCCTCGCCTCCCTCTCCTTTTTCCTCTGTTCCTTGGCTTTCCTCTCCTCCTCCTTCGCCGCCTTTTTCGCCCTCCTCCGTAGCTTCTTCTCCCGCCACGTCTCCCCCCTCCCGCTCTCCGACCCCCCACTCACAGGAGTCGCTGTTTCAGAAGAAAACTCCACTTCTACACTCCCCTCCAATAACCCCCCCTTGACAAAACTCGCATATAGTCCGTTTGTGCCAGTCCACTTCCCATATATCCCCGTCCCCACCGCCGCGGAAGCACTATCCAGTTTCCCGCTTGTAACCGTTTGCGTAACTCCCCCCTTCTTTGACGTGTCGAGGCCCTTCAGTTTTTGGTCGAAAGCGTCAAGCCACCACTGGTCAGAAGTGTGATGGGTTTTCGTCCCGATGCCGCGGCCGTCGGTGTTGCGCGAGATGCCGATGGGTTTGGACAGGCCGATGGAGTTGTCGGTCGGGTGGAGGGAGAAGCCCTTGCCTCGCCATCCTTGGGATTGGAGGAGGCGTGAGGCGTTCATTTTACTTGTCGTTTTTCTCGTGGTAGATAGGAGGGATGGAGGTCGAGATTGGGGAAAGAGAGGTCGAGATTGGGTTGGAGGGGAAAGCAGGTTGGTTATATCGGTATCATGACGAGTAGGCTGGAAGTAGGAATTGAATGATTGAAACTGCTCTGGAAAAGAAGAGGCGATCGCGATGGACTGGTTGCGAAATGGATGTGCCCGCCCAGCGATTTGATTGACGGTTGCGATAAGAGAAATTTTGGCCAGTCGCAAGGGTTCCGATAAAGACATATGTGGGGCCAAGTTTACAGGGAGGAGACAGGGTGGCAGGGGTGGGTGCATTGTAACGAGAACGTATGATACCGATTTTGTATATACTCTACGATACGATGATCCCAAGAACCATGATCTCTCCTCCTTCAGGATAAAACCCTTTTCGAGGCCTCTAGAGGAGCGTGATCTCTTTATCTAATGACATTGAACGTCCGTTTTTATATCTACAAATTCTTGACGAATTTTGAAGTGCCTGGCGAAGAGTCTGATTTCAATACCTAGTTCTGGTTTACATGGGAAGCGCACCACTTGGTATTGACATCTCTGTTGGAGGCTTGGAGCGGTGTAAATGAGTTCTAGCTTTCTTTAGATCAGATGAACTAGACGGAGATGGTGTGGGCTCCCGTCTTGTGCACATTCATATTCGGGACTGGTAGCCAGGTGTAATCTTTTCGACTGGATGCCCGTAACTGGACGTTTACAGTTTACACTTTGAAGATTAATCTACACTGCTTAAGAGAACCTTCGGCTGTGTCTAGAGCAGATCAAGCATGCGTTGATTGGATTTATCGGTGCGTATACAAAGAATTTCGGAGTTTGGAAGCCCAAGACGAGAGATGCTCAGTGGGGAAAGGTCACACTCCCGTGATACACACGGGAGTGCTCAAAATGGAGCTTACGTCCCATAGGTAGACGGGTACGGACAGCGATGTAGAAGACGGTATGAGTCCTGATGAATGGAATATGTCTCTGTAAATTAGGTGGGTTGGTAATTCTGCTCGGTAAAGAAGATACAAAGTCAAGACCGACCACAGTGCTTGAACCCTTCAGGGATCCAAAAGAAGAACCGCGCTTGTCATCCGGTCCGCCGGATTTGCCCCTCTGAAGGCCGAGTTTGTAACCCCTGTTGCGTTTTTCAACCAGCAATGACCGCCAGCTAGAAAACTCACTGTGTTAGTTCTGTACATCAACTATTCTCGGCCGAAGCCAGCGAGAGAAGAGGAGGCGAGACAACGATTCGTCTTGGCTGAAGAAAAGATTGGGACGAGAACTCACACTCCTTGAGAATCATGACACCCCGACAGAGTCCAGTGGCAGGAAATCCACGAGCTGACATATATCCTTTGTAGCCAGCGTTCCAATCGGCGCAAAACGTAATGCAAGCTTCGATACTTGGCGCGTACGTCCTCATGATGTCGTACATCTGGTTCTCGGAAACGGCCGCGGAAAAGTGCGTCGAGCACATCTGCATGTACACTTCTCCGTACGGCTGTCCCATGGAATCCAGGGGTTTATACGATGTGCCGTTAATCCCTGGGCATCCTCCGTCGACGGGTACCGGCGACACAACACCGGGTATTCCTCCCGAGGTTCTTGAAGTGGACTGGGAGGGGGTGGATGGTGTGCCCACGGTTATACCGGTTGCCGAAGTGCTCGTGCTTGTTGTAGCGTTCTGCTTGGGGTCGAGTCCCGAAGTCTCCGTCCCGGATGGCGATGCTTGTGCTGTGGCTATTGCAGATTGCGGGCTGCTGTTTTGCTTGTTGCTTGAGGCTAAGCCGCCGGCGACACCACCTCCTATCCCTCCGGCTATTATTACAACCAGCACGACAATGATGATCCAGAATACCGTCACCGACAACCCGGGTATAGTTTTCTTAGGCGCTTCTTCCACGGTTGTCGTTTGGTGTTCTGTTTTCAGCCCGTGAGGGTGATATTGTTGATGCTGCCATGCGTTTTTGTCGGAAACGTACGGGGTCTGTGGTTGTAGATGCTGCTCCTGCGTGACCTCGATGCCTGAATGTCGATAAGACTCTATTTCGGATTCTGCTCCGGGATATTAGTTGCCGTAAAAGGTTCACAGTTGGCTGGAGATGTGTGTCAGGTTAATTATGACCTCGGTGAGGCTGGTGGGTTCCGTAGCATTGAAATGCCTGAGAGGCACAAGGGCTCACCGGCAACATTATGAAAAGGGGTAAAATTCCTGATAGGCTTTGGTGACAATGGCCTCACAAAGAACAACGATGTCGTATTTGCCGTATTATATACCAATGTCCCATTGAGCCGTTGGTACCAACCACCTCTGCTAAATTGCAGGGTTATAATGCTGCTTTCCCTCTCGACTCAAACGGTAAGAAAAGAACCAACACACCAGCAGCAATGAAAAGGGCGCCGCTGGTGTACACCGGGGCTGACGTTTTCAGGTCGGCAAACATGGCCACAATCGGCTGTATTATCCTTTGAGGTCAGTCATTTGTCCGATAAACTACCAGAGATGGGAGGAGCTCGTACCGCCATTATTCCAAAGACGCGGTTGCACGTCGCAGACAGCGCATTTCCTGTTCCTCTCTGAGGCGTGGGGAACAGCTCAGGGGTAAAACTGTACAGCACCGCATACATCACGTTGCTGGTAAAGTTGAAAGCGCAGTTCCAACTAAGCAGAGACTGCGAGTCCAACGCTGTCGTAGAAGCATACAGAAACACTCCAGTCAGGATTGTGGACAGTGCAAGTGTTCCTTTCCTTCCAAAGCGTGGTAGCTCCACGAGATAACCACCCACAAGAGCGCCGGGGATGCCCAGGGTCGCAATGATGAGGGAGTTGCGATATGTTAGATAGGTCGACCCGTCGCCAAAGTCGGCACCCCTGGTGGCTTGAATATAGGGCAGGAATGCGTTATAAAGAGGATACCCGAGTCCGATGAACGCCCAAATGACCATGATGAGCCCCGTTGACAAGGCAAGTCTTCTCGTGGCGAACAGGGTACGAACTCTGTCAAACTTGACGTCCTGAAGGCGGCGCTTCATCGCCGCGGAGACGTTGAACTGCTGAACGTAGCCCTCGGGCTCGCACGCCTTAAGATCGTCAAGAGTCAAGTTGGAAGTCTTTCCATTTCGCCGAGCCACCTCGTGCACGACTCGCACAGCATCCTCGTCGCGTCCTTTGCCCATGAGATACTTGGGCGATTCGTAGATGGTGAAGAGCAAGAACCGAATCAAGAACATGATAAGAGTTAGGCCTCCAATGGCGATGGTAAAGTAGCGCCAACCCATATTGTCTTGTCGATTACAAACGGTATCCTCTTGACAGGTGAGGTTTCCCAGCAGAGGCCACGCAACCAGTGTCGCGATGAGTTGTGCAATGGCCCAGTCAACCGACAATACCGTGAGGAGGTATTGGTGCGATGCTGGCAGGAACTCGAGAAAGATGGCTGAATCTACGGGAAGATTGCCTCCCACACCAAAGGACCATAGCGCTGAAAACACTCCAATGGCCGCAAAACTCGGGGCGCTGGCCGCTATCATGCCGAAGACGGCCGTAGTGCCCAGCGTTAGGTTGAAGGCCCATTTCCTCCCGAAGATGTCGCACCCAAACCCCCAAAACATGGCACCCGCTAGCAGACCGATATTTTGGTCCAGAGTGAGCAGAGGTGGACGACTTGGGTGGAACTCATTGGCGATGGGTGTGAAGATGAGCGAGGTGACGATCGGCCAGAGATTATCACTCGCCCAGCCGAATCCAACCACTATGAAAAGCTGCCATTGGTACCATCCCATGCCGATGTCTTGGATCTGTCACCCTAGGGTCAGTAGTAGGACCTCAAATGGTAGCTGACAGAATCTCATACAGCACGGTTCAGTATCCTCGCCTTCTCCTCGTAAACGGAGTCGATCTCTCCCCTTGGAATAATGGTATTGTCTCCCGATTCCACTGATGTCTCATCACCGCCTTGAGCGCGTGGCTTGCCGAGGTCAGCGACCTTGCTGTCGTTTTCTGGATCCGCCATATCGTCGACAGGAGCAGCTGTTTGAATTAGTTGTGTGAAGTTTTAGGGCAAGTTCACCCCAACCAGAAACCAGGCGGAATATATACGTGAAAGGTGACCCAGCTCAACCGACGGCAGCTCCGTATAATTATGATGGTCCTTTTTCTTGAGGAAGAGACTTCGCAGGCGAAGGCTTTCTACCGCAAGATTGGCCACAGCGGTAATGATGCGGGCTGTCCATCTCCCCGCGTTTCTTGCGCTGCCGCTGTCGTCCGAAAACAATGTTCCTTCGTCCATTTCTAGGTACGAACCGACGGCGCCCCAGAAAACGGACGGATCCGGTATTTCTATGGCATCCCCCAAGACGTCGAAATACAGACCAAGGCCGCCATTCGTTCCACCGAGACAGGTCGGTATTTTTTTAATAACGGTTTGGTGCCATGACGCCATGAAGTATGCAAGTTGAAGAAAAGGGCAAAGAGCTCGCATGAGGTTTTGGCTTTTCCGACTTTTGGCGCATCCTGGCTCGGCTCCGGCAAGAAGCCCATTGGACGTACCAATACCCCAGAACTTAGAGGGTGTGCACAGGACAGAACCGCTGACCGTTCCTGGGGATTTGACTTGAGGAATGAGAAGCACGTGCTCGTGTCTCCAACATGCAGTGCGACGGTGGAAATGGATGTCTTTGCTGTTTCTGTCTCACTGCATTGTGGAAATAAGTTTAAATCCCCAGGTCTTGGCAGCCTATCAGTGATGATTCGCTGTTGTGCTGGCACAGTCGAAAAACGTAAATGTCACAGAGACCCTGCCACCTTGTCCGACTGAAGGCATCCTCAGCCTGAGATGAGAGTTCTACTGGCATTATTTCGCTGTTATAATAAATGAGGTACTACGCTTGAGGGGGGAGATCCGTATCCCCCCATTGCTCTCCGTCGCGGGTTTGCTGGGTATCTCTAGGAAAGCGTGCTCTTAAACCCCTGATAAGCCGAATTGATATCCAACTCCAACTCCCTCGCCTGGTCCTCGCTCAACTCCTCTGTCGCTTTCATTTGGTTGAGGGTGATCAACCACTGCACAATCTTGCCCCTGTTCTCAAAGTCCCTATCGGTGACTTTGTTGACGGACTGAATAACGTCCGTCAGCAACGGGTGCAATTGATCTTTTGCCAGCAACCCCAACCGAAGCGCATCAAGAAATGTGATAAAGTCTTGTGTCGCTTCAAGAATGAGCTGCCCGCCTGGTTGTGATTGTTGATTTTGTTGTTGGTGGTTATGGGAAGATGCCGACTGCCCCATGGAGGAGGAGGCCGTCAAGGTGGTCGAGGGCATGCCCACGCGGATGCGCTCAGTAGCGCGGGGCACTTCGAGGTCCCATTCGGCTTTGAATTCTTCAAGTCCAACGAAGGCGCGGGAGACGGTCTCGTCGGATGTCAAGAATTTATATTGTTTCAGACAGCGCTCGCAGATCTCAGTGTAGTCGGCTTCAGGGATGGCATCTTTGAGGAAGGCTTTCTCGAGCTCGTCGAGGGTGACTATTATTGAAAAGATTTCGGCGAGAGATTCTTGGAGATCCCGCTCTGCGCGGGTTTCTGTGAGTTTCACCTCCTGAAAATGGGACCAAATGTTAGCTCTTCCTCTACTGGAGGCACTGCTTGGTGGGCAATGGGGAGGACATGGGATTGAGTGCGGGGTTGTCGTGAGTGGAAGGGCAGGCTGGCCTACCTCATCGAGGTTGATGGTAGCATGTAGATTAGAGTTTGGCACATAGCTATGCGGCGTCGGCGCATAAGGCTGTCTCGGGTTCATGATGAAAAAGTTCCAGACCTTGTGCAAGTGGTTTGGCGCAATTACATATCGCGGCCGCGTGGTGATGATGTGCGGTACCTGGGGGAAGCTCCTTATCAGACCGATAAGAGTCCTCCGAAGTGGCAGAATCCCAGCTGGCACTTTCACGCTAACTCAGTTACGACTTAGCTGCCCCACCAGATAAGACTCTTCCCCTGCACCGATAAGCGACCCCGGACAGCAGAATCAAAAAAAGTTTGGAGGCATTGGGAACCGCTGTTGCTTGCTGTTGTGCTCCATCGTGGTCCCGATTGCAATACCAATTGCTCGGCCAGGAACTTTTTGTTTTACCAACCATCAAACCCACCACACCACATTTTTGTCAACAGTCGCAAAAATGGTGGCTTCCAAGAAGAACCTCAAAGCGACGAAAAAGTTCGAGTCGAAGCACCTCAAGGGTGTGCTAGAGAGAAGAAAGGTCACAGCAAAGATCAAGCAAAAGCAGCAGATCAAGGACAAGAAGCAGCAGAAGCGCGCAGCCGACAATGAATTCTTCAAGGGTCCCAACGGCGAGAGCGCCCCCAAGAGGGTATCACACAAGAAGCCCGGCACCAAGGGAACGGAAATGAGCGTCGACGACTTTTTCCAGGGCGGTTTCGAGATCCTCGACGACAAGAAAGCACCAACAGAGAATGGCAAGGCTGCCGCAGCAAAACTGGGCAAGCGCAAGCGCGGAGAGTCAACCGCAAAGGAGGAGGACGTTTCCGACCAGAGCGGCAGCGAGCCAGAGCTTTCAGAGGATGAGCAAGAGCCCGTGGACGACGACGACGACGACGACAGCGAACCCGGGATGAGCGACGACGACGAGGACCTCGGCATGTCCAAGAACGCCATGGCCGCCCTCGCCGAGAAGGATCCCGAATTCTACAAGTTCTTGAAGGAAAACGACCCCGAGGCGCTAGACTTTGACGAGAACGCAGACCTCAACGAAATCGACGAGCTTAGTGGCAGCGACGAGGACGACGAGGACGTGGAGCAACCGAAGAAGAAGCAAAAGAAGAGCAAGAAGAGCGCAAAGGCAGAAGCCGAGGAAGACAGCAACGGCTACGAGCTCACACAAGCCATGGTCGCCAAGTGGAAGAAGTCACTGGTGGAAACACACTCCCTCCGCGCCGCCAAGCAGACCGTGATCGCCTTCCGCTGCGCAGCCCACCTGAACGAGGAGGACGAGGACACGGTGCAGCGCTACAGCATCACCGACCCCAACGTCTTCCACGACATCCTCGTCGTCTCCCTCAAACACATCCCCGAGGCTCTCCAACACCACCTGCCCGTCAAAGAATCCTCCTCCGGGAAAGTCTACGTCCAGACCGAGACCAAGAAATTCAAGACCCTCTCCAACCTCATCAAGAGCTTCACGGCCTCCATCATCCGCCTCCTCGGCACTCTTTCTGACGACGCCACAGTCAAACTCACCCTCTCCGCCCTCGAGCCCCTCCTCCCTTACCTCCTTTCCTTCCGCAAGCTCCTCAAAGTCCTTATCAAAACCGTCGTCGCCTTCTGGTCCCAGCCCGCCTCCTCCGAAACCGCCAGGATAACAGCTTTCCTCGTCCTCCGCCGCTTGGTGGTAGTCGCCGACAAGGGCGTCCGCGAGTCCGTTCTTAAGGCAACCTACCAGGGCCTTGTCTCAGGCTGCCGCGTCACCAACCACAACACAATCGCAGGCATCAACCTCATGAAGAACTCGGCCGCCGAGCTGTGGGGCTTTGACCAATCTCTGGGCTATACCACCGCGTTCTCCTCCATCCGCCAGCTGGCTATCCACCTGCGCAACAGCATCGTCAACAACAAGAACGACTCCTTCCGCGCCATCTACAACTGGCAATACGTCCACTCCCTGGACTTCTGGTCCAGCGTCCTCGCCGAGCACTGCTCCCCCCTCAAAGAAGCAGAAGCAGGCAAAGAGTCCCAGCTCAAACCCCTCATCTACCCCCTCGTCCAAGTAACTCTGGGCGCTATGCGTCTCATCCCCACCGCTCTCTATTTTCCCTTGCGATTCCAACTCATCCGCTCCCTCTTGCGTCTATCCCGCGCAACAGACACCTACATCCCCCTCGCCTCCGCCCTGCTGGAAGTCTTGAACTCCGCAGAAATGAAGAAACCCCCCAAGTCCTCCACCCTCAAACCCATAGACTTTTCCACCTCCTACAAGGCGCCCAAATCATACTTGCGCACGAGGGTGTACCAAGACGGCGTAGGCGAACAAGTCGTCGAGCTCCTATCCGAATTTTTTGTCCTCTGGTCCAAAAATATTGCCTTCCCCGAATTTTCTCTTCCCGTAATTATATCCCTGAAGCGCTGGCTGAAGGAATCCCGCAAGAAGAGCAGCGGCAACAAGAACGGCAAACTCGCCGCGTCGCTGGTCTTGCTTGTCCAGAAGCTAGAGGCCAACGCCAAGTTCGTCGAGGAAAAAAGGGCAAAAGTGGAATTCGCGCCGAAAGATCGCGCGCAGGTGGATGCTTTCCTTAAAGACCTAGAGTGGGAGAAGACGCCTATTGGGGCTTTTGTTGTCGGACAAAGAAAACAACGCGAGGAAAAGAGAAAGATGGTGGAGGAGGCAAGGAAGGAGGATGATAGGAAGCGCAGAGAAGAAGAGAAGGAGGCTAGGGAGGGGAAGCAAGGGGGTGCTGGGGATGATAGTGAGGAGGAGGAGGAAGAAGAGGAGGAGGATGAGATGGAGGTTGAGAGTGAGGATGAGGAAGAAGAGGAGATGGAGAGTGAATGATTTCTTTTTTTCCTGTAGGGCATCAAGGAAGCAAGGGGTGTTTATTTTTCCGTTAATTATACATTATTTGTTTCGTTTATGGAGCACAAAATGGAATGGAGTTTTTTTTCTCGTCATTCGTGGAGGTAAACTGGTAATGAAATTTCTTCAATTAGGTATAGAAAAGCCATTGTATCTTCATTAGGTATGTGTCTTAATGGCTGCACTCTCTCTGAAGCAAACTATAGGAAGAGGTGATACCGGTATTTCAGTCCTGGATAGGACTAGGATCAACAAACACCAAATCCCCATCGTCATTATCCACCATCTTGATGCCGCCTCCCCACCCGCCGCCGTCATCACTATCATTATCATCCTCGTCGTGGCTCTCCGGCTCGTCATAATGGTGGTTATCGTGCGAAGACTTTAGCGGTAGATGTGCTCCTGGGGAAACATAAGGCGTGGTATCGACGTGATCGGCACCAGCCGCGGCGGATGAGGAAGGGCCGACAGCTGGAAAAGAAGATGTTCGACTGGCGGTCCCATACGACGGCAGAGATCTATGGCCCCTGATATCAGAGCGAGTATCCCCGACTACGCCAGGGCTACGGGCACTGCTACGACTTGCAGAGTCCATGTAGGCGAACTTTTGGTTGCTGGGTTCGCGTTCCGAGCGTTCGTATTGGGCGAAGAAATCGTCCGAGGAACTGGTGGCGGTGGTATTTGTTGTGGAGGATTGAGAGCGGTAGGAAGGGGAGGGGCGGACGGCGGGAGGGCGTTTGGCATAAAGATTAGGAGGGGGAGCCGGGTGGGACGCGGTGGTTTTAATTCCGGCTGCGGCGGCGGCCGCTAGGAGTTTGTTTGGTTGGGTTGATGATGAGGCGGAGGAGCGAGAAGGTGGGAGTGAGGATGTGGGAACCATCCCGCCGAGGGGGTCAAGGCCGGAGCTTGAGACGGGGGTGGTACTGGCCCTGGAGATGGTGGTTCGCGAGGGTGCGGTGACGGTGGGTTTTGACCTGCCCATACCTCGTTGGGCTGAGCGAGTGGGACTGTAGGAGGGTAGGGCTGGCGAGGACGGTTGGTGCTGCTCTTGTATCACTCGTGCAGCAGGGGCCTGGTTGGAGGAGGAGGAAGAGGCAATGGTCAAATCGCCAAAGTCGATTAGAACGCCGGTCTTGCTCTTGTCCAGGTCGTCGAGGGTGATGACGCTATTACTGCTCTGCTCCTTCTCGATGGACCCCTCAACGCCCTTGACGCAGGGAAAGCCGCAGCGGACGAGGATCTTCTCGATCAGGTTGGCATAACGCATATGGCCCTCGACTTCTTCGCTGAGGTCCAGATTTTCAACGCCCTCAATGTCTCTGATATCCTGGAGGCCGGCGATGCCCAGCTGAATGGAGGTGGCGCGGTACAGGAAGGCGAGGAGCATGTCGTTTTTGGAGTACACGTTGAAGATTTTGCCCGAGACCACGGAGCGCATCATGTGCCAGTGTTGCTTGTCGGAGGGAACGGGGGCCCCGATGAAGACAACCGAGTCGATGAGGCCGAAGGCTCTCCGCTTGGCCAGGGAGCGGAGGCAGGAGTAAATCACTCGCGCACCGAGGGAGTAGCCTATCAGAGTCACCGGTCGTTCACCCTGAACCTTGTTGATGAGGGCATCTGCCAGGACTTCTCCCGCTTTCTCGGAGCGGTTCTTTGCCAGGTTGAAAGGGTTGTCAATGGTAGAGGCAGCTGAGAGGAGATACGCGGGCCACAGAGCAGACCACAGCGTTGCCAGTACTGTCCGTTTAAGAATCTCTACCTTGACGGTATTCCAGGCGTAGGAAGAGACGAGGTCTTGGAGCGACTGGCCGAGCCCCATGAGGCTCTTCATCTCGTATCTCAGAGCAAAGACCTCAGAGTCGCCGGCAAGATAGCGCCACGGCTTGGTGATGTCGTCTTTGGAGGTCAACCAACCGTTGATACCGATCGTCACTCGCAACCGTCTAGCGTCTTTGTCGCTAATTCTCTTGCCAGTGCCCCATTCGTCTTTAAGGGGTATGAACTTGAAGTCTTCGACCTCCCGCGCGTACTGGTCAACCATCTCGCCCTGTGTATCTTTGTTAGCATATCTATCTTGCTCAGCAATGTGAAGCAGTCAAAACGTACCGTCATCCTAGCTCCAAAGGCTCCAAACAAAGTACCAACCAGCGCTCCATTCATCCAGAAGATCCCCATGAACGAAGCCAGACCACCCAGCCCAACTGAGCCCATGATACCACCAATCGCTCCCGCAACCACCGGAGCGGCCAACCCTCCCGTCACACCAATGATCGCGGCACCTGCGACCGAAGCCAGACCAACTTTCCAAAACCGACTGGCCTGGTTCTGCTGCTTCCTCTGCTCGGCCTCCGCATCCGCCGACATGGAACTCGTCCGCGAACCCCCCGCCCTCTCCCGTCTCGCCGCCTCCTCTGAACCCTCTACCATGGCCTTGGCAACCTCTATCTCCTCATTATTCAACACCTCAAGAGGCAGCTCCAGCGCGGATGTCAGATAAACCGCCAACGCTCTCGACTCGCCCGAGTAGTGGCCCGTTGATAGCAACACAAGCAACACACAACTCAGCGTCTCCTGCCGATCCTCCTCGGCGAGAGAAGTCAGTCTCGTGGGAATAGCATGCCAGTGCGCCTGCAGCGTGGCCACCGCCTTTTTCTTTTCATTCTCAATCCTCTCCTCTTCTGCCCCTGCTGACCCCATCCCTGAGAAGCCAAAGTCAATCAAGCTCTCCCCCGGAGAAGGGACCTCTTTCCGCAGCCGAGAGATCCGCTCCGTCCGCCTCTTGCGGTCTTCCACAATCTTGGCGTCATCTTGCGCAGCGAGAAGCTCTTTGAGCTTGGTGAGGGCGTCTTTTCTCCAAACATCAAAGTGTTCCAGGGCAGCAGCCCGGAGACGGATGAGTTCGGGGCTGGGCTGTTGAGAAGAAGATGTTGTCCCCGGTGTGGAGGGTTGTTCAATGATACTGCTGCCGCCGGGAGCATTGGGGTCAATCAGCAGCGGGGCGTCTCCTGATGATGAGGCGGCGGGTCCCGGCTCGGAGAACTCGAGCTGGGAGCGCATCCATGCTGTGATTTCGATCAGGAGGGTGTAGAGGGCGCGGCGCTTGGCGAGGTTCAGGACCGTGAGGATCTGCCTGGGGTCGGTGGCCAGGGGCGCCATGGTGATGGCTGCCCTTTTTGTTAGGCTTTTAGTTTTCGAGGTTGATGTGAAGTTTCAACAAACCAGTCGATATTCTTTTTTTTATTTTTTTTTACTTCGCTGTGAAGAATTCCCCCTGACGGAGGCAATATTGTAAGGAGAACTCCACAGTCCAAATTGGATATTCCCCAAGGTTTTAGGCAGACATTTGGGCCTTTCGCTGAGTGACTCCCAACCGAAAGAAGAATATGTTCTGGGCAATATGCTGTTGGCAGGATGGAGTCTGCCAATCCGCATCATCTACTCGGCGGTTCGCATTTAGCGCTTTGGAATGCCGTTATCCGCGCCGTTGGGGGACATATTGAGGTTACTGGTGGTTCGATGCTGCAATGGGGAGTGATGATGGGAGTGGGGTTTGAGGACGGATTGGGATATAACAAGAGTTGTCGTTACACGGGTGAGGCGTAGTCGACAAATCAAGGACTATTTGGGTCAAATCTCAATCTTCTTGTTACTATTAGATAGAATCAGATGAAGAGTGGTATTTTTCAAAGTTTTAATTGCAGGTGCTAGTAATGCTTAATGGCAGGTACCCCGCACTATCTGTAGCCCAGCTTGGTAGGTACAGTCAACTCAAATTAGAGATATCTCTCAACATCATCACCATCTCAAGAGTGCTCAGTAAAACTAATCATACCACACTCTACAAATAACCTCATCTCCTGCCTTTGTCTCCCTGCCATGCATCTCTCAGCTGTTATAGTAGGCGCCGCGCCTGCTAAAAAATCATTTATTCTGATGAGACTCGTAACATTGATGGTGGCAGAGACACAGAGTGGACAGCTTGAGAAACAGCGGGAGTCCCAGAGTGCTCTGCATCTTGCTATAGGGAAATAGGTGGGCATTCTCTTCGAGAATAATCCCCTTCTATGCATTGCACTCTATTTTCATGCAAAAGGAACAATTAGTTCTCACTGATTCCGCCGGAATTTGCAAAATGAAACAGGAACCGGTGGTGATTTTTCGGCTGGGTTTCTGCGGCTTAAGCTCGGCAAGAATGACTTTGTGATATTCATTGGCTTGATCATAAACATTATGGCATTTACCGATACAAAACAGTCAAATCCCCCGCAGGCGCTTTAAACCCCTTTAGTTTCTCCATAATCTCGCTCTCCGTCAGGTTTTGTTCGGTAATGATCTGGTCAAAAGTATGCAGCCCATCTGTGTATTTCTGCAGCGGATCACCCCCCGCACTTGGTCTTGCCTGCCCAGTCGCGAGAGCAGCCAGGTATTGCTTCGAGACAATGTACTTGTGCACCCGATAAAGACAGCCCTTGATCACGCCAAACTGCACCAGGCGGCGCACGTCGATGTACCGGAGCACATCGAATCCGCTGTCTAAATGCCCCTTTAGCCACTCGGAGACGGTCTTGCCCACGCAAAATGTTGTGAGGAGTTTTATCAGCATGTAATTTGATACTCGGTACGAACTCCCGTTGCCTGTGACAGAAGGTGGCTGCAAAGGGCGGGTTAGGTTGGGGGAGAGAGATCCGGGGCCGGGGGGGAGGCGGCGAGCTGCGTTGGGTGAGAGAGAAGTAGCTGAGGCTCCGGTGAGGTGGGATGAAGAGGAATCTCTGCGTCGTGCCATGGGCGGGGAGTCTGGGGTTGGGTTGGTGCTGTTGCTCCCTTCGCCAGGTGTTGAGGAGGAAGAGGTGGAAAGGGAGTTGCCGATGCAGACGTAATTCGCACACTCGTCCACCATCCCCCCCAGGTTGGCGACAAAATCGTGGATCCCCGGTCGGGGGGCGTAGCAAGCCCCGAAGAAGAACATGTCCAGCAACAAAATCGTGTCGTAGTACAGCAAATGGCGGAGGGCAAGTTGGGTGAGTTCCAGAGAAACGTCTGCTTGGTACGCGATGCGGCGGACATCGCTCACCCCGTCAATCTGGGCAATCACTTTCTGCAGCGTCAAGTCCCAGGTAGGATCGACGATTTCGGAAAACTTCATCTTGGCCACGGGGACGTGCCACCCTTTGACCTCCGGCGGGACTGGATGGTGAGGAAAAAGTTTCATGTTGATCGTGTTGGCTTCGTCTACGGGGATCATGCACTCCCCGTAGTTGTTTAGGTCTTCTTTTATAATCTCCAACAGAGACTCGATGGGGCGGCGGAAGTGGTCGTATTCGTCCGAGGGAGAGGGGGATGATTGGGATAAGTAGCCGGATTGTTTCTCCATCTCGGAAAAAGTCACAGCCAACCGCCGAACTACCCGTTCATAGGGGACTTGGTCGACGTCTGCTTCCACCACCAACCCGAAATTAAAGATGAACTCGTTGCGGTCGTATTTTTCGTCAGGGATGGACACGGGGTAGCCGAGGATGAAGTACTTGTTCTCGGGGTCGGTGACGGTGATGTAGCGGTTACAGAAAGCTTGGCGGGGGATGATGTACTCGGAGAGAACGCCAAAGTCGAAAAGAGGGGGTTTGGTCACCGAGGTGTTGCTAGAAGAGGAAGAAGAGGGGACGGGGACGATGCACCCTGGGGGAGACTGGGCTACGATTTTCGTTCCTGGTTGCTATAGGTTAGTTGATCGTACTATGATGCTGAGAGAGAACTAAGAGTGAAATACCCTCTTGGGGAAAGAAGCGGGCGTAGAATATGCCTTGGATCATCGTGATGGCTGTGAGAAGAGATGTGGTCTGTGCGAGGAGATGGTTGTTGAACTCTTTCTTTGGAATTTTGGCTGTCGTCGGTTGAAGAGCTTCACCGCAGTTCAAATATGGTTCAAAGGAAAAACAGAAATGGGTATCATATGAAAAAGCAAATTTTTATCGTCGTAATTGTCTCGGCACATCACTGCCCTGAATCATCAATCATGAGTGGGAAAATAGTTGAATTCGATGAAGCACAGGATGTGGAACTCTCGAGGTACCATTGTCTGAGACATATAGCATAAAACCCTAACCCTACCATTAACAGCACCATCAACCATCTTCTTGTCATTATCATACTTGTATCATGCAAAGAATATGGATGGATGGAAGCGTCATCAAGGTATTCTCATTCGAGCTGACCCATATGGCCCCAGCGTACTCTTCCACCTTGCTTGTTTGGGTGGCAGATACTCTAGCCACCCAAACACAGAGCCACGAAAATAATACCTATGTATGTACAGCTCTCAAGGTAAGCCAACCATGACGCCCCATGTAAATCTAATCCAAGAATCATCAAAACTCTTTTAAACCAAAAAAAAAAAAAAAAAAAAAAAAAGGGGTATCATCCGTCGCCTCCCGCCGCATATAGACATAACCACAAAAAGGATCCTTCCCAAAAAGAAAAATCAGTCAAACCCAGGAAATATCCTGGAACGCATCCGTCGCCCTGAATCAACTGTTAGCTTGTGCTTCAGACTCGAACGAATTTGGGCCACACTTACACAGCGACGAGCCGCCGGCTTCGCCATAATCTAGCTCAGTACCAGCAAGCTCCCGCATCCGTTCTCTAGCCAGATCCGTAGGACCAGCTTGCTGCTCGCTCCTCTTTTGCTCTTGACCACTCGGCTGCGGTGGCTCTTGTTGTGATTGCGGTCGTTGCTGTTGCTGGTGCTGGTGCAAACGACTCTCCGAAGGCCTCGGTCCCCGGACTACCTGGAGTTCGGTCGAGGTAGATGATGCGGGACTGGCTCCGCTAAATATTCTGTTCTTGATGGTGGACGTCCATCCGTGAAGTTTGCCGCTCTCTGCTTCTTCTGGGTCAAGACGGCCTCGTATTTTTCTGATGGCGCGCTCTCGACGCACCATTGGATTGGTGATTTTGGGGCAGAACCCTTTGGGGAGCATGCTGGCTTTGCACAGAGGACATAGCGAGCTGACCTCGTGCAGAAACTCATCAATGCACTCTGGGTGAAAGATGTGCCCACACGAAAGCTCCCTGATGACAGTGACATAGTTTTGGAAGGGCTCCAGGCAAATTTCGCAGAATGGTTGGTGATTAGTTGGGGCAGCGGATCTTGCAGATGGACTGCTTGGACCTTTCTCAGACATTGTTGCCGACCGCGAGGCTCGACCCGTTGATCGTCTCTCCGACTGATCTCGGCTGCCCCTCCTACCTCGGGTGTGGGCTATTTGAGGGCTGGTGGCCTCTTGATTGTGGTAAGTGAAGACCGGGAGCCTTTCGATGTGATCCATGGGAACAGTTAGACGTTTGATGCCCATCGCCTCAAGGTTGACTTCCCCTGCGATCACTCGTCGACGTAATGATGCGCGCCGGCGAGCCTGCACAAAGTGCATGAGGCCTGAGGTAGTGACGATTACCGCCAGGAGTACGCCAATGACGATGAGAACATATACCCAGGTACCAAATCCAGAAGAAGGGGAGGTATAGTATATCTCGGTCCATATCCGGGCATAGTCTTCAGCATCGGCGCTGAAGCGGTCGGTAATGTTCGGCCCGAAAGGCACCTGGGACAAGTTTCCCGAGTAGAAGCTCAGGTGACTCATCATAATTTGCCCGGCAAGACTTGATATAGCGTAGACAGGGTAGCCGGTCTGCATCTTCCAGTCTGGATCACCTTCAATGTCCCAGACTGAAGACTCGGCCGGAGGTGCCTTGTCCGACGTCGAATTGCTGGGCAGGTAAAAGATGAACCCTCGGACCGGGGCTTGGCGGGCAGATCGCAAGTATGCCTTGGAGCATTGGGCACTTGTCCACGGTGCGATGGCGATCAAGTAGTAATTCGTTGGTGGGAGACTCGCCTGTCGAGTCACAGACGGAGGCACATATGGTGCCGTCTCTTGCATGCAGTCATCGCCGTAGGGGAGATCCGGGACATAGAGCAGGCCCTGGATGACTCCATTGGACATGCCGGCGAACCTAGTGGATAATACCGTTGTGGTACCGGTATACCGGGAGGAGTATGCGAACTGGCTCTGAGGTTGATGTAAGTAAGGAGGAGGAGAAACTCATCATGGGCCAGTAAGAAGGGGGTTGACGTACTGCGGCAAGTGTCACATTCCTGATGAGGGTGCTGGAGACTGTTCCAACACCCGTCCATGATGGGTTGCTGAATAAAAGGCTATCACGGCCGAGTTAGATGTCAGATGAAGCATATATCATTCGAGTGATACAAAAATATCCGGGGACAGGGCTGGCTGAGCCGTGGGGCGACACAAGGCCGACAAGCGCGGTAACGATCGTGGCTTGCTTGGCATCATGTTCGGATTTGGGACGAGGCGTCCAGCCAGTCTCTCCCAGAGCAGCACCACAACAGGGAAGAAGCATGAAATGCGCAGACATACACAACATTGCGGATCTCATCGACAACTGGTGAGACGTCAGTTTACCGGGTTCATAAACAATCTACCCCGGGCTTGGCACAAAAGCTTGGCCGAATGGCCAAGATAGCGATCGAGAGGAAGCGAAGCTCAAAGGTCTGGAATCCATCGCCAAGATGGGATGAGGATGGGGGACCCCGTTCATCAAAAGGCTTCAATAAACTTACACATTGACATTGTCGAGCATTTCGAAGGGGGCGCCAAAACCCCCTTTATGTAGCGACTGAAGCATCCGTCGAGGACCGGGCGACAAAACACCGCAAAAAAAAACAAAAAAAAAAAACAAAAAAAAAAGTCGATAAGCAGAATAACTGTGAGCAAATGGACAGGAGAGTTGAAGAGAGGGAGATTTGGAGCGATGACAGTGGGCGGGTATCAAGCCAAGAAATGGAGAACGGGAGAGTGCGGGCTCTCTCAGGTGCCAAGTTTGTCCCAAGGTCTGCTTGGCAGAGAGCCTTTCCGCTCGCTGGGTTTGTGCTCCCAGAAGCGTTTAGCGTCGTTGCCTCTCTGCTGCAGGGTCGACCGATCTTGGAAGCGGGAGCGTCAGGGTGTGTGGGACGATGTGAACCATCCACCAAGAAGTGTTCACGTACGACCAGCACAACACATCAGTATCCGTAAGACGGGAGTATCCGTAAAACGTTCCTTCGAGAAATCCAGCTGCGTGACATGCTGAGCAACAGAGACAACTTGAGGTTCTATATAGGTTGTTCGAAACGTGTCTAGACCACTTCCCGTCCTGTGTCAAAATCCCTTTTCTTCTGCCTTGTAGCTATTAAAAGTCCATGCAGATAGATGATCAACGAAACGCATACCGATCAGCTTCGAAAATTCCAGAGGCGGAAATAGAGTTTGCGACATTGTAAAACATTTCTTACTCCCGCCCGGCCCACGTACTCTTGTTCCCGGGTCTCGGAAGGCCCGGTAACGTGACGCCGGTGTGTTGTTGTTTTTTTGCGGGGTGACACCCGCTGGACAGGTGGGAATAATTGCTGGTTCTGGGGGATTTTGCCGAGCGGCTGGTCAAGAATAAAGTGCTTGTTGTTTTCCTTCTTTGGTCGTAAAAAGCCGAGAGAGAGGCGAGACAATGACAGGCGAAAATACAGCTGTCACGATTAAATTTGTGCTGGTATAGAAGATGGGACGAGGAAGAGAAATTCAATCCTGAACTTGGAAATTTGAAGATATTATCACCCATTTTCAGCGGAATCGCTGACCACAGTTATTTGTATATACTATCATAGTGTTGAAGGAGACAAGATTTTTGATGGGACCGTTTCCCCCTCCAGCATCCACCATGTTGTTAGCTTCGCTTACAGCCCTGCATGCGCTAGCCCGAAATGCTTAGGTGCATCCAATTCCATCAAGAGAAAAAGCCAAGATGTGACGTACGATAGTTATGTCAACACCTTCTCCCCCTGTACAACCAACTGTAATTTGATATTTGCAGTGAGCAACGGATCACCAAACATGCTTGCTTTTGCGATGTCCACGATGTAGTGATGTCGCAATGTACACAGCCTAGAGAATCTCCTTGCTACATACAATTGGTCGAGCAGAATCAAGGTCGACAAGAAGATGGCACTTTGAACACCCCGTGAAGCATCTTCTTGAGGGGAACCTCCAGGAGGCCTCTTCGTGGCCCTAGCACACAAACTCGATTGCCTTCATCATGTGTCGCGTTGCCTGGCGGGTTTAACCGTCCTGCTTGCAACTACTGCAGAAGTTGAGAGTGGCTCTGCAGCCCTTGAGCCCAGGGTTACCGTCCTGTTAGTACAAACGAGTGGTTAGCGAAGACAGCAGTATCATCATCAGAGCAATAATTACGTACTGGAATGGTGTAAGTACCACATCTACCGCACCTGGGATTTGTCAGTATCTTGTGCATCATTGTTACACTTGAAAATAATCACTTACCCAACCTCACTGTAGACCTTGTCGAACTGCTGCTTCAACCACCACCCATAGGCACAGTAGCCGCCAAAGTAGTTGCAGGTAAAGATGGCCGTGCACCCTTCGCAGCCCCAGACGCCATTGCAAAAGTCGCTGATGCGAGAGGTATAACCGCAATATGCCGTGTTATCGTCGCATTTCTAGCCCAGCCAGGAGGTTAGAGTACCTAGGTGAGTAGATAAAAAGGGTAGGTATCATGAACTTACGGCTTAGGCGCTGCGGCAACGGCTCTGCGCGACGTTCCAGCAGTTTACGCTTCCGTTGCAGTCGCTGCGCTTGAGGATATGGGCCGGGTTGGAAGACGACGGGAGGCCACTTCCTCCTTCGCAGCGGTATTGACTTCGTCGAGGCCGCGGACCGCGATGCCAGCGGGGATGTCCTCCCTCTTGATGACTCCCGTGGTGCTGTTAGTTGAAACCGTGGGTACGGCCATGACGGCTTGGGCGGCCAAGGCCAGGAGGGCGGAGACGAAGGCGGTCCGCATTGTGATGATGATTGATGATGCTGGTCGGAGGAGGGAGGGAGAGGACTTCATGTTTGCTGAACAGTGAGGTTCTTATACTTCTCTGCCACAGTCGAGTATCGCCGGCCTCGGATATGGAGCTATTCCCAAAGGGCTCCATAGGTAAGCGGCTTCTGTCAGCAGCGCAGGCAACCACTTGAACAAAGGGGCTACCTACATGGTCTCACATCTTGGCTGCAACACTCTTGATATAAGATCACTCAGCACTTGTTTGGTTTAGGGGAAATTCATAGTCTTTCATTTGAGGTCTTGCCCCTGTCAACTGGCTGGCGATATCAGCATCATCGATGTTGCTATCGTGAGAAAGTAAACAGGGGTTCGGTGAGCAAAGTGGAGATCACCTCGAATTGGAGCGCTTCAGTATAGTACACGGCTTAAGAGCATAGAGCCTCATCACCAAGCTCCATAGCGGCGTCGGATCTCTACCAAACAAGGCATGATTATTGATCAAGCTCTTGATGTCGGCGTGGCATCTCGAACAAACCGGGCATGATTATTGGGCCTGTTCTGAGGTGAGGATCTGGTTTACCTCACTCAGTCAGACATTATTCTCTAGTAACATGACTACCTAGGTACCAAGCAAAGCTTGTGGTGATTTGTCTTTGGTATTAATACACAGGACTGCTAAATAGCAGGTTGGCATGATGCCCGAAACATCTCAACTTTGTCTTCGTTATCCATATGCCTCTTGGATCTTCTTCTATTCCGACTGTGGTATTGTACATCCGTTTAATATACACATCAGGAGCACCTCCTTGCATCCCGATAATTTTAATATTGTACATGCCATATCATCAGACATATACGCCGTCGCAATGCATCTTGACTATGGTCCAGTTTACTCCTTCTTATCCTCCTTCTCACTCTCCAAAACCTTCTCCACCTCCTCCGCAAGCTCCTCGTCCATCTCCTCCACCGTCTTCCCTCTCTCCTTCTCCTTCTCCGCCTCCTTCAGCGTCTGCCTCAGCTCCTTCTCCAGCGCCCGCACATTCTCCGACTTCTCGTCCGGAAACTGGATATACCCCGGCCCTCTATCCGCCGCCTTCTCCCTCTCCACAATCTCACTAGCCACCTCTTCAGGCTTTGTATCACCCCTCCTGAGCGCCTTGATCTGGGTAATCAGCGTCCGCACCTGTCCCGTGAACGGCATGCCCGGGTACGTTTGCCTCGAAGCCTTGTACTCGTCATCAGGAACCACCTTGATGATCCGAATATTGTGCTTGCCCTTGCGCAGAATCAAGATCTTCCCGTCAATCAAGAAATCGGCAGTCTGTTCCGGAGCCCAGAGTCTGACAGGAGTAAACTTCAGCTCGGCAGCGTTCATTTCGCGTGCTTCGCGCTTCTGGTACTTGCCGGGGGCACCGCCAATGTAAATACCCTGTTGGGTGGCAACGCGGTTACCTTCCGACACACTCTTGACCAGGCCGGAAGCATACAAAATGCGGGCGATGGATTTACCCCTAATAAGAGACTCAGGTAGCTCGATATCGGGCTTGGGGGCATTTTTCCACGTGATTTGCTTGTTTTCTTCTCCCTCCTTGGCGGGTTCTCTGGCAGTGGTTTCCAGCTGGATGGCGGGGCGGCCGTACATTTGCTTGTGGGCGGCTTGCGTCTCTCTGGCGGTTTCCACGCCGTGCACGAGGGCGACGACTTCGTACGCGAGTAAATGGTGGGCTATGCGCTTGCCGGGGTCGAGGGCTTGTTCTTCCATTACTTTCTTGATGGTTTCTGTCGGCAAGAAAGTAAAGAGTTTCAACAGGCGTTCAATGTCTTCGTCGGGGCGCCGAACAAAGTACCCGTAGAGATCGAATTCCGAAGTCATGAACCGGTCGAGCCAGACAGCGTTGCCGGCGGACTTGCCGAATTTTACTCCGGCAGAGTCGGTGAGGAGGGGCACGGTGAAACCTACGGGGTCGTCGTATTCGTCCTTGTAGGGGCGGGCTTCGGGGTAGTGGGCGGTGTTTTCGCGGGCGATTTTGATGATATCCGTGCCGGTCACGATGTTGCCGTACTGGTCGGACCCGCCGATTTGCATTTGCACTTCGTTGCGGTCGTAAAGGTGCCACCAGTCCCAGCCCTGCATGAGAGGGTAGGTGAATTCGGCAAAGGACATGCCGTCGCCTTTGGACATTTTGTTCTTGACGGTGTCGCGGCTGAGCATAGGTCCCAAACGGACGGAGTTGCCGATGACTTTGAGGACTTCGAGCATGGGGACCTTGTTCCACCAGGTGTTATTGTTGACCAGGCCGCGCTTCCACGCCCATTCCTTCTGGAAACCGTTTGTTCTGCCGCGTTCTTCAACGTTCATCCAGAGAGCGCGGAGCTGGTAGTGGATCTTGGTCATGTTCATGGCGAGATCGGCTTTGGGTATAGGGTCCCGGCTAACGAGGCGGTCGGTTGGGTCGCCTACTTTTACCGTGGCACCGCCGAGGAGCGAGTAGGCTGCGTAGCCGTTGAGGTAAAGCCAGAAGAGAGGCATGAGAGGGAGGAGATGCCCTACGTGCAGGGAAGCGGCGGTAGGGTCGATGCCGACGTAGGCGCCTATCCTTTTCCTTCGCATGAGCTCGCGGATGTGCTCTCTTGTCCCGGCTGTGTCCTTGACGAAGCCTCTCTCCTCAAAAAAGTCCCAGGTGTTTTGGATCTTGCCCGCTTGGACCAGCCTGGCCCTCTCGTCCCATTCTTGGTTCTTGCGTTTGACCTTTTCTCCGTATTTCGACCATTGTTTACTGGAGTAGGCTCGTGCTTGTATGTAGGATGCACTCTTGTTGCGGGCCACCGAGGACATGGTGAGAAGACATCTTGAACAGATGGAGCCTCTGCTCGAGAGGGACCCGAGGGTGAGCGCCATTGCGGCGCTTTATTTGGGTGTTTCGGCCGCGGGAGGTTGAATGGGAGGGAGAGGAGTCGCTGTGGTATTGTTTCCTTCGTTCTATCATGGGCGTAGTAGATTGAGCTGAAGACTGTGGTGGTGGTGGTGATGGTGGGGGTTCGAGGGTGATGTCAAACCCAGCGAATTTGATACTATCCATCCCACTACCTAGGCTTGGCGCGCTGCAACGCCTGTCGCGGTCGCAAAAGCCCTGGAAATTTTCTGAATTGAAAAAAGCTCGGACCACTTTCCATCGCTGTATCTGGCGCCCACATGCACTGAAAGAAACGGCAACGTCCGCGCTAGGAAGACGAGAAATTCCCACTCCGACCCGGAAACTTTGGCATTTGGTGGGGTTCTTCGGCTGACATCAATGACAAGATGATTGGTAGAGAGCGCTCCCGATTGCCGAGGGATCAAGTGCACTGGTCTCCAGGGCCATTTCGGCAACCATTTTCGCCGCAAGCCGTGTCCGTCATTCCGGAATTGTCGTTTGTTGTTTGTTTGAAGTCGTCGTCGTAGTCGTCGTCGCCGTCGCTTTGAAAGAAGAAGCCCCTCCAGTCCCTTGAAGTCCCTCGGTCACGGTCGAATCAATTGGCTCCAACATACATATCACAAAAATGGCCTCCATTGCCCGTTCCTCTCTGCTGAGGCAGGTTGCGGCCAAGCCCACTAACAGCCTCATCGCCAACGCTGCGCGTGCTACCGCTTTCCACACTACCGCCCGGAGGGACATCCTCCCCCCTCTTCCCCGTATGTATTTTGGTCTCGATATTGTTGGTGATGTTTGCTAACAAGATACACAGAGAAGGTTAAGGGCACAGGTACGAGCCCAATACCCCCTGCGATCTTCGAAGCACTAGACGACATTTACATTTTACTCTGGGAACGCCGGACAAGAACATAGCCTGCGCAAGTCGAAATGATATCTAATCTCTAATGTTGTAACATGTAGTTAACGACGCCGCCCCCGTACCCCCTCCCTCGCCCTCGCACGGCTCCTACCACTGGACCTTCGACCGCCTCGTCGCCGCGTCCCTGATCCCCATCACCGTGGCCCCCTTCGCCGCTGGCTCGCTCAACCCCACCATGGACGCCATCCTCGGCGCCACCATCCTCATCCACTCCCACACCGGCTTCCAGAACATCATTGTCGACTACGTTCCCCAATACAGAACCCCCCGCGCAAGGAAGATCTTCACCTGGGGCCTGAACGCCGCCACCGTTGTTGTCGGTATCGCCCTTTACGAGTACGAGACCAACGATGTTGGCATCACCGAGACCATCAAGAGAGTCTGGGCCGCATAAATGGAGGAGGAGTGAGGATGGGGAGAGAGATGTTTTGGTGAGGGACTGGGAAGAGAAGGAAACGCCTTTTGAAGCGAGCATGCGAGAGCGAGCTTCGTCTTGTTTCATTTTCCATGTAAAACAAAACAAGACCTTTACAACGACAACGACAACAAATTATATCCCTTTTGGTTCATTTCGACCGGGTTATTTTTCGTCCGTTTCTTGGGGTGTGGGGATGGATCGGAGTGTCTCGAATTGTGAAGAGGGGCTGATGGGAAGAGAGAACATGGCCTTGATGGAGATGCTCTTCTAATGGCAAAACTTCATTTGGTCGATGTTGTAAGCTAAACGGCGTATAGGAAACATAGAACGGATTCTCATACAGGAACCGAGGCTTGCAGTGTTGGATCAGAGACATGGAAATCTCGGACAATATGAACCAGATATTCATCAGCTGAAGTTGTCCACCCCTCCGAGCGAGCCGGAGTCGTGACAATACCGCAAACTTCGTTTGCAGCTTAGTTGTGATGTTGGCAGATGCATCAGGCATGGGCTATTTACTCGCAATAGGACGCAACATCGAAAAGAGACGATTTCCAGCTCACGGCAATTGGCGGCTTCTCATTTGACAAAAATTCCAGGTCCCGCCCGGATGTGCGAGCTTCCATGCTGCAAGCCAATGTGGCGCGCGTCCGGAAGCTGACGCTCCCGGCGCTGCAGCACGCCAACGGGCAGCCCGGTTGACTCCTTGACCCCTGCGTGACTTCACCACTGCAGATGAGGGGTTCTATTGATGGGATGGATCGTCGACAACAAACGAACCGGCGGGACGACCCAGGTGTTTGGATCGTCATCCCAACTTTTGGGTCTGTTTTGTTTGGGTGAGAGAAACATTTCCTGTTCCCAGCTTCCGTTCTTGTTGCTTTTGGGAAACATTAGACGAAAATTCTGCTGCTGTCGGCTTACGTTTCTCGCTTGATTTCCTGGACCGGTAGGCCGTAGTGGTCTACCAACTGGAGAGAGCTACCTTCTGTCCTGTTCAGGGGTAGCATCGAATCTTCAAGACTCTCCATCTGGTCTGGGTAGGGATGTTGCCCACTTCATGACGAGTTGTACATACTAGCACAAGGCCTTCATCTGGACCCCGGAGTGCGGCTGGTACCTGTATGCAAGGGTTTTCGGTTGTCGGTTCACGGTTCACAGATGCCCGGCGTCGTTGGCGGCAAGGTAATTAATGATGTATGGCGATGTTGGGCTGGTGGCGGTTTCCTTCTTTTGGTGCTCCCTCATCTCCACACCTCAATTGGCCTTTTCTACCTCTCGCACACTGGTCCTGTTTGCTTCTTCCGCTCAAGTCTCCTCCTACCTCATGTGCTTTTACAAACCTTTCCCCCGGCATCTTTCTGTACATTGCCGCCGACCTGATCACGATATTGCGAACTGCTGCTTGCTCCGGGCAGTGCACCCCTTTTCATCTCGTCATGTAAACAGCGTCTCCTAGCCCTAGTATCAGCCTCACCCCGACCCGACTACGACCACCGACAGCATTGCGCGCGGCTCTGCGGACCCGCACGCCAGGATACTGAGTTCACCCACACGCGGCCGCTGTTGGCTTCCCGCTTCCATCATGGTTTGCCTTTTCCAGGCAACTGTTGCGATCCCAGGGTGTGGAAGGGGGTGGCGGACGAGAACGACGAACATGGTTCAATGGTATGTTGGTTATAATCTCTTCGGTGGTCTCATGTCATATACATATGTAGTATGCACTCATGTGATTCTGATCTCTTCTTTCTGTTTCTCTCCTATCTTCGTCTCTCTCTCGTCTCTGTTGTTCGTATGTCTAAGTCACTACCGGTCCCCCCATCTACGGGTTGTGCTTTCCCACTCATAACTCGATTTCTTTTTTATGAGTTCTTCCGTCATCCTCATTCCACCCCTTCACTCATCTCGAGATAGCTTGCATCCGGTGTTTGCCTTCTCTTACACTCCCTGTCGGCACCATCTCATCGGGAGTCTGGAAAACAAGCAGGCATTCTAAACCAAGTTTCTTTTCAGGTACCGAAAGAACCTAGGACACCAACTCAGTGGGAAGAACGAGTGTCTGAAAACATCAATGGAGAGACCGACCAGACCAAGATCATGTATTCTTCGATTTTCCACTCTATCAACCTAAATGCTAGAAATCTAGACAACACAATAAACTAAACGCCATGATCTAGAACAATATAGTGGGCAAACGCCCCAAGAAGCGAAGTGTTGAGAAGCGCCGGAGCGGAGGAAAAGGAGCGTAAGAAGGCAAGACCGGGAGCAATCAGGCTGCCAAACCAACGGCCAGCGCCAGCCAGCAACCCCAAAGAAAGACGAAAGAAAAAAAAAAAAAAAAAAAAAAAAAAAAGACCAAAAAATGAGACACTGGATTGGACGTGATCGCTGCTCAACAACTCCAACCAAAGCCAATCCCGCCAGAGAACCTCCCCGAAACCGTTTGAAAAAAAGGGTATCATCCGGTCACCACCAAAACTCTCGTTGCATGTCAAATCTTCTTCGCGGCTTTTATCTGTTCGCACGTCTCGAATCGTCCATACGAGCTCGGACCGACACTCAACTTTGAAGCTCAATCAGGCGACGTAACCGCTCATGCGACGCCGCTGAAGGGCTTGATCGAGCGATTGTACATATTGTTCTAAAGTTCTCGAAGTTAGCATCACGAACGGCAACCGAGATACGAATGGATGGCTCAGTCCGACATACCTGCAATCTTCCACCTGGTTGCGATAGTCTCCAACAACCTCCTCAGATTCTGGACTTTATGAAGCCATGTGGCATCCTGAAGAGGGGTCTCGCCGTGGGTGATCAGTAGTAGCGATGCATGGTACACCGCAAAAGCCCAAGAAGGAGCGAGCCACCCGAGCGCCAACTTTTCCTCGAATCTTGTTGGATTATCGGCACTTGCTGGATTTCTGGTCACGGCTTCATTGTGGATTAGGTCGATGATATCTCGAACCCTCTTAACCGGGCCCGAAGACGTTAATCCATGGACCAAGCCCGGTGTTGACCCCATTCCAGCTGCAGCGAGAAGGCCAGGCTGGTTGAGCTTCAGAACTGTTCTATCGTCAGTTATCAGTCAGCTTGCCCGGTTTGTCCATCCATCTGCAGGGGACGGCATACATCAAATTCGTAGCGACGGCGGCACTTCGGTCACCTGTGCTCCACGGTCCTTCTGCCATCGCAATCGTATTGTCCCATATCTCTCCAGAAAACCGCTCGCGTTCTTCGGGAGACAAGGTCAATAAGGGGTTCGAAAATTGCTGCAGCGTGTTGCTCAGGTAGAGGGCCGAATTCGCTTCCGGAAAGAGGATCCCCTCGACTCGATTGCTGTTGGAATCTAAGAAATCGCCTCCGACTTGGACCCCAAGAATCTTATTGAAGGTCTCTGGGATGGGAATATCGAAGTCCTGGGTGGAAGTGTGTTGCGGAAACTTTGGTTCTCGAGATTGAATATGAAGTTGACTGATTTCGACACATTAGCCACACAGCCAGGGGTCTGATTGGAAACAAAGGTTCACTTACAGGTCGAGATACACGGTTGCCCACCACAAAATGGAGTGAAGCTTTAGCGTCTTGGGGTGAGATGTCATCTTCTCCAAGCTCCAGTATGAGCCCTGATGCCACCCAAACGCCCGGCTCATCTGAAAGCAGCGACCGATCGTGAGGTACGCTTGTTGTTGTTGGAGTGCGTTAAAAGTTTCGTAACCGGCGACGAGAAGCTCGGCTTGCATCAGCGTTATGGACATGGGACGGCTACTCGTGATAAGACTGAGAAGCGCCTTGATCGACTGGTAGACAGCGGCATCATGCACCTGGGGTTGCGTGATCAGGTTCATGCACAGAACGAGGACACTGGTTTCTGCCGAGGGGGTTGTCCAGAGATCGGCAAGGTTGATCTCGAAACTGACACGATCAACGATGGTGAACCATGTACTAGGGTCTTGGAAGAAAGCCGATACAGCGAACTCTACACCCTGACGATTCTCGAGAACATCGTGGAGACTTTGAAAAGCTAAAAAGTCGATGGTTTCGGCCGATCGAATGCTTCCAAGCAGCGATGGTCGCGGCCCGATCCAACTCTGAGGAGACTGTCGAGGAATATGGCCGACACTACCGATAGGTGATGGCGCTCCTGGAAACAACGAATACACCGGCGTCGAAGCACCAGGAAGGAGGTCCTCCTCGTGTTGGCATGCTTGCATGGATCTAAGGGGGAAAAGTCAGCAATAGTCAACAGGGGGGAACGGCAGAGGAGAACCTACTCAGCACACCGACCACACCTTGGCAGCGCTTTATCGCATCTCTTCTTCTTTCTCTTGCAGTTCAAGCAGACTCTCGATGCCTTTGCTACCTCGGGCTGAGGGGATGGTGCTGTGGGGGATGAAGCGGCCGACATGTTGTTGGTTGGGGGTATAATCGATCACACGACGCTACAATTAACAATGGAGACAAGATGCCGACGACAATCACAACGACGACGACGACGACGACGACGACGACGAATATAGACCTGACGGCCATTTCGAAACAACGACATCATGACAAAGTTTATTAATACCAAGTGAGAAATTGAGGCAGCCTCAAAATTGGAATCCATATTGGGCATTTGATACCCCCTGTAATGGGATAGTCCAAAGATGCATCATATCGAGCCCTACAAGGCCGAGTTGAAACACAGCAAGAGGCTCCACAAACGGTTGATCGAGGTTCCGGACGGGCTCCCGCAGGCTGTGGGTGGTGATGGACGTGATTGGTCTGTTGGTGCTACCGTCCTGAAAAATGGCCAATGAGATGGGAGTTTGATCTCACTTTGCTGTTACCGGGTAACGTGCACAGCCACCCGGGTGCCGGTGACACCCTTTCGCTGCCACATTACCGCGTTGCCAACAAAACATTTCTCTGATTCGTTGACGGATTCTTATCTTCTACCGCCGTTAGGCGCGATAGAGAGTTGTTCCATTGGCTGGACTCACGCCGTATTCGCGCCAAACGGTTTGTGAGAAGATATCGTCGACGGCATCGCAGACAGTCCCAACGGCAGACCGTTTCTCATGCCAAACTTGGATTGCTGGAGATTGAAAGCAAAAACCTATCTGGATGCTTCTTCAATCCAAAAGATATCTACTCAGTTGAGCATTTCCAGAGAACTGGCTGAGGAGGATGGTTGTCTGCCAAACGACATGCGGCAACCACAAATCACCCTCTCAAACCGCTCATTGACCTCCGCGACTCAGCGGTGACAACCAAGGCACCACAAGGGGCTATGTCCTCCGGTAGAAGTGTCGCTATGGGGTGTATGTCGGCTTGAGGACTGCCATGAGGACGACAAGCAAAGACGTGTCAAACCACGAACCAATCAGAGCGCAGCAGACCTCAACGGCGGTCATTTGGATCATCATTTCCCAAGAGCCAAGGCTCGAAACGGAACATTGATCCTTCTCTTATCATTCCATAGCTTTGCCGCACCATCCCACTCTCCATCGCCATTTCCTGCTGTGAACGGGGCTCTCACTGCACACTAACCTCCGAAAGACAACGGAAGATATCGTCGACATCAATGACTGTCGCAAGCAAGGCTGACGCGGGGCAGAAACTTTAGTCCTCTGTCGTTCGTTTCTTCGACCAACCCCATTCGAGATCATCCATCATCCAATATCACCATTATCGCCGAAAGAACGTGTGTGATGTACAGAGATCCGTCATGATCTCCAGAAATGAACCAGTCCCACGGGACGACAAGCCGTGGCTTATGTGGCGCGACCAACCCGGAAGCTCTCTCCCCCGCTGCATCGGAAGTGGCCGTTGTGGGTGGTGCAGGAAGTTTAAGCTATTCCAAGCCACGATTATAGTGCCCCGCGGGAAACATTGTTTCCGGGCGTTTAAAGAGGAAACGCCAAGCCAGAAACATGCATAGAGCTTGGGCCAAGTGTCAGCGCAACGGTCGTGTAAGTGATAGCATCCAACATCCCTGCAAGTGATGAGAGGAGAGGTTTGGAAATATTTCCTCAAAGCTACTGGACGACGATAGATTGCATCTCACTCACATTGCAGCACGCCAAATTTGGAATCGAACGAGAGAGAGAGAGAGAGAGAGAGAGAGAGAGAGGATCCCAAATAGATCAATACGCCGATCAAAACGCATCCCGTCTCTTGTCAATCTTCCAAGTTTCTTTCCGACACCATACACTACGTAACAAGCTCCTTGCATCGGGAGCTTCATAGAGCGTAGTCAGCACCGAAAGGACAGTCAGATAATTGAGGAGAACCGCAATTTGCATTCATTCACAACAACCGACGTTCCAAAGAACGCATCCGACGAGGCACTTTCGCCGCCGTTACATGTCCAGGGCAGTTATTTGTGAACAGCCGAGGAGAAGATATCGGCCCGTTCACCCAATCCAAGTAATTCTGCCCCTACTTGGATTTACCATAAGCGCCTTGAGATGAGAAAATGGGAGGAATAAGGACCACGTGAGCTCCCAAGAACGAGGACAGGGACCCGGTAGAGCGGTCTAGGGTCTAGGTACCACAGCACTCCGGTTTATTTCACCGCCTACCCACACCACATGCATCATCATGTCATGTCATCCCAGTCAGACTTTGCGTGATGTATACTGCTAGTAGCATCTTACACTGCTCTAGTACCCCAAGAACAAAGGGGAGATACACGTGGTTGGAAGCAGGAGTATATGCCATGTTTTGATCGGTCTTGTCAAAAACCAGAGAGAACCCGAAACATGGCACCTAATTTACTGGTTGTATATATTTCCAACGATTTGGTCCCCTTCGCCCCAAAAAGATCTCCGTAAGGTGTGATTCACGTCTTGACCTTCTTGACACAAACAACCCTCACTCTTTCCCCCTCCCCCTCCTCTTCTCCCCGTCCCTCATTTAGTCTCCTCGCCAATTGTTCGCACCACTCAACCTTCCCCCCCTCCCCCAGGGTATTAAACAGTCCCCCCGCCAACTCCACCTCCAGTCTTCTCAGTCCTGTTAGGTTTTTAAGGCCGGAATCAACCCACCGCCATGCTGCAGGAGGGGGCTTCATCTTTCCCCCTGATGCAGGTGAAGTTGTAGTGGCCGCGCGCAGGTCTAAAGCCGGGCACCCCCAAACCGCTCTTCCAAAATTTTGAATGAGGAGGTCTTCCTGGCGATTACACCACCACTTTCTTCTTGCGTCGTGATCGTCAGGTTGGCCCCCGGCGGTGAGGCTGAGTCTTAGGCCTCGTAGACCGGTGCTCCAGTGGGTTGCGCACAGCTCTTCCCAGAGGTGGAGGCGTTCGGACGATAAAAAGTCTATGACGTGTACCGCTAAACGGACATATCGCATCTCGTTTGCCAGACACAGACCATGGTTGCTGAGTTTGGAGAGCCGGCGCAGAAAGGCGTGCGCCATTGTAAGGCCTGAAGTAAAAAAGATGGGGAAGATGAATTCATTCTCGTGAAAGGGGAGGTGGGAAGTCTCGCGAGAGAGTTGGCGGCAGGAGAGGAGGAGGGGGGTTGGGATTACGCCTTGGGGTCTGAACTGTGACAGGAGGGGTGATGAGGGCCATAACGGGGAAGATGGCGAGGATGGGGAGACTGGGAGTGTATGAGTGGCAGAAGACGAGGAGGAAGAAGAAGAAGAAGAAGAAGATACAGATGAGGATGGGGGGAGATAAACGGGAGTGGTGAGATAGGGTGAAGGTTTAGGAGCCGGATACCCCGGTGCTAAGTCCGGTCGTTCGAGGGGGTGGAGGTGCAGCAGGTGGCGGTAGATTTCTAGGCGGATCTCGAGGGGGAGGGTGAGGAGGGTTGGTTTTGGTCGTTGGGGATATGATGCTGACTGGGATGTTGGCTGAGATGCTGGTTGTGATGCTGGTTCAAGACGTATTTGGGTCTTGGTCGATGGCATGATGTCACTGGTAGGTTGCTGTGTCCTGTTGCATGTAAAGCAGTGTGAATCGGTGCTGCTGTGGTCTTGAAAATGGTGATGAGATAGCGTTTCGAGCATCTTGCTGGTGGTTGTAAGTTGTAGATTAAGTGCCTTGTGTCATTAAATGGTGGTGAACCACATGTATCGCCCTCTTGACCCGTTCAAGGAACATACACAAGAATCACAACCAAGTAAGGTACTGCTGAAATAGATACAGTTGAAGATTTGTTGAACATGTATACGAAGTCTCCTCGAAAAAGCTGAAGTAGCTGAAAATCAAGACCAAACCAAAAGAAAGACAAAGGACGACGACACCATTACCTAACCGTCCCATCCCACTTATATACCTACCTACATCCACCATCCCAATCATCACTACTACCTACACCGCCGCACCAGTAGCCGGCCTGGCCATTTAATCCTAACTACGAATAGGTATTTCAAAGGTTCGGAACCCCAGCCGGATCTCGCTCACCGCAAGGGTCCGATAAAGTGGCTGGCTTACATCAGCCGCTGATTGGATATTTTCGAGTTCAGCTCAACTGCAGCTCGGGACAACAAGGCTGTGGCTGTGCTGTGTGCGAAGAGCTTTCCGCAAAGGAAATAAATCTCCAACCTCTAGAATATCCTATTGTTTTATCTCTCGGGACGGGAACTACTTTTTGTCACAGAGGTGTGTTCGGAGGACTCTGTGACCTCTTCCGAAAGACTAGGAACCTTAGGGATGATCGGACCCGGTGAGATAATGGGTTCGGGGTCTGTGCCTCGGATGTATACTGCTTATGTGGATGGGACTCTAATCTTTAAAACTGGTGCTATTGCCGGTTTAGTCCTGATTGTTGCCTTGCCTTCCTGGATCATTGGCAAGGCAAGCCAGGCTGTATATGACAGGTGTACACAATATTTCGTCGCCGTTCATATACATATGACCTCGTTATCTTTCCTAGATATGCAAAGAGAAAAGCAAAACTCCATGTGACATATAACACCACGAGATGCCCGATCACACGGAAAAAGGCAGTGCTGCTACCCGGTACAAACCTCCCAACGCCAGTACGCAGTTTTCTTCTCCCACCTTTCCGCCATAAAACAGACAGACCCATCACTGCCAACACCACAAGAACGATAAAATAATCAACTCCAAAAACACCGCTCAATGCTTATACTCGATCGCGTCGTTTCTTAGCTCATGCCATGATATCTCATACCAACCAAACAAAGACACCACCTCGTACGCACTACTCGCACGGAAATTGTAATCAATACGTAAAAAGCAGATACAAATTCCACGATCGTCGCAAGTCACGCCTCAAGATGCGACCACTCCGGGATAGCCCTTATCTGCGTCCACATAAACTTCTCCAGCTTATTCGCGCATTTCGCATAGGGCGTCGTCTCGTTGTTGTATTTCCGACAGTTATCAAACACCAGCTTGGCGTCTTTGATAAAGTCCTCTGGCGTGGCGTACTGGTCGGCCTCCAACTTCGTCTCCATCGTCGAGAGATCCATCGGCTCTTTGATAACGTCGTAGTAATCGGACACCTCGTCCTTGTTGACCGGCATCAAGAATGGCCAACTCGACGGGTGATTCTGCAAGTCGTTGAGCAGGTGAAGCAACTGGTTATAATTCGGCCCGTGCCTAGGCTGGCGCGCGAGCTCGTCCATATCCGGCGACCACCCGCTTGCCCGTATAGCCTCGATCGAAAGGGGATCGATAGGTTTCACCCCCTTCTTCCACTCTGGTGGTGGCTGGTAGACCACATGGGATTTTGAGTACGCGCGGATCTTAGCCTGCACGCACTCCTTTTGTTTCAGAAGCATTCGTCCCATTTCTAGGTAGCGGATTCGTGGAAGCATAGAGCACTGCATGATCGTGCCACCCTCGTAATCTTTGATGTACCCCATCCACGCGGACTTGTCGAGGGTAACCTCCTTGGTGAAGCCTTGCTTCTTGAAGTAGCCGATGGCGTAGTTATCGGCATACGTCAAGAAATGCATCACAGGCGAAGTAGCTTTAACGTAGTCTTTTAAGTGGGACATCAAATGGGCACCATAGCCCTTGACTTGCTGGTCCGAGGAGATGGCGCAAAACACAATTTCGGCAAATTTGCGAGCCGCAAAGGGTCGGTAGGTGATACCGCCGACGACCTCGAGGTTTTTGGTCACGATGGCGATGGAGAGATGGGTGCGGTCGTAGACTAACCGGGCGATGTAGTCCTTGGGCATCTTGGGAAGCTGTTTCTGAAAGATGCATTTCAACCCGGTAAGAATAATGAGGGACTCCCGGGAGTTGTCATTGTTGACCACGCGGAAGGAGATGTCGCCGTTGCGCTCTTCGATTACGGCGGCCTATGTACATATGATTAGTATCAAGTTCGGGATTGGTACTAGATGAAAGCCGCTGTCGAGAAGCGTGCTGGTACTGGAAGTACCAAAAGACTAACATAGCAGACTACCTACCTTTTCTGGAAATGGAATCGCTGGCTCTTTGCCGGGCTTGATCTCGGGTTTGGCTGGGTCTTCCTGCTTGACGCGTTTGGCGGCGGTCGGTGAGGGTGGCTCCTCGGCCGCCTTGCGTTTTTCTTTCGCCATTTCTGTGATTATGTGACAACAGAAGACATGAAGCTTCAAGTTCAGTCACCCTTCATGATGATGAGACTCAAAAGTGGCCGGCACCTTGATGGAATCATCGAAAGAGTTGGCCAATCGCGGGGGGGGGGGGGGCAAACTGGTCGTTGAAGTCAATGTGGAGAGATGGTGGGGTGCTGCGAAAGCCAAGAGCTGCAAAGTGACAGGGACAAGGGCTCTGATTTGGAGCTAGTCCAGTTTGGGGTTCGAACACGTTCCCTTGTTCACTTGTGAGCTTCAGCAGACAAGCTGTGAAGCTGTCTGGAAGTCAATTCATCATTCTCCAACTCTCAGTCCTTCTTTAGACAATTCTGCAGCCAGTTCCGCAAAGCTCTTCCACCTCACTACTTCGAGCTGGGAATCTGATCGAACGGTACATTTTAAATTCAAATATTTCACAAACTTTAGTCGCCCTCGAGCACCCCCCATCCCGGCACATGGATTCGTCACTGCACGAGGTCTGGCAGGCTGCGTCCGGCTCGCCATTCATCCCCACCGTTGGCAAGGACAGCCAATTCCTCGTTGGCTTCGTTCTTTTGGTTCTGGGATTCGGCCTGAGCGGTGCTTTTGCTCTGAGTATGATTAACTCCCATTTTGGAAACCTTCTTCTCAAGCAACAGACTTTCTGACAGAATCTCAACAACAGACCGATCTCTCGTGACCCTTCCCGCCCTCGCCGTACCAGCTTCCCTTGCGCTTGCGTATGTCAAGATCTCTCTCCTCTCCGTCCACCACTCCGATACAACAGTTCTAACTTTCAGATTTTAGAGTTGGTGTGGTCTACATGTTCTGTGCGGTCGGAGTCTACGTTTAAGAAGCAATCAATTCCCAAGATACCCCCCCGGAATCTGTACCCATAGATCTCGAAAACAAAAGCAGTCGATTTTTCTTTGCGCATCTGATCCCACATCGCAATCCTCCTGACATTTGATACCCCTTTTCTTCCACGACTTCATTCACTATGGAGAGCTCAGGTGTCCAACCACCCATCTTCCGCGCAATCGCCAGCTCAACGCGACCACTCTACCAGCTCCTCAAGGCCATCCACTTCACAAACAAAGTCCACGTCGAAATCACCGAAAATGGCATTCGTTTCTCAACCGACCATGCCCGTGTGATGCAGGGTAAGCCGCTCTGACAGTCCTTCCCTTCCCTATCTTATTTCCTCGCGGACCTCCCACAACACGGTAACTGACAATAGTGTCCAGGCGTGGCCCAATGGAACAAAAACCTCTTCACAACCTACAGCACCAACCTCCCCCTCCCACCCCCTTCTTCTCCCTCCTCTTCCTCCTCCTCTTCCTCCTCCGAAAAAGACATCCAACCCATAACCTTCCAGCTCTCCCTCCCCGCCCTTCTCGAAACCCTCCAAATCTTCGGCGCGGCAGACGCCGCCGCCCGCCAAGCCAAAGCCGACAACTCCTCCGACCCCTACCGCTCCAACCTGCGCAACTACCGGCCCGACGCCTTCTCCGCCCAAACCCTCGGAATGTCCGGCACTTGCATCCTCTCCTACACCTCTGAGGGCGACCCCTTCTCCATCATCCTCGAAGAGGGCGGGGTGTCCACCACCTGCAACCTGACAACCTACGTGCCCGAGATACCCGAAGATATCCCCTTCGACATTGAAGACCTCGGCTTCAAAATCATCACCCAAGCCCGCTGGCTGCTCGACGCGTTGGCTGAGCTGGCACCGGCTTTCCCGGAGAAATTGACGATAAGCGTGACGAAAAAGGAGCCTCACCTAAAACTGCAGAGCTCGGGCGGCGCGCTGGGGTCTTCTACCGTGGATTTCGCTAAGGGTAGGGATCTGCTAGAGACTTTTAGTGTGAGGGATAGCGGAAGAAGACAAAAGTGGTGCCAGACGTTCAAGTTTGACATGGTGAAGTCGGCGAGCGAGGCCATGAAGATTGCGTCCAAAGTCAGCTTGAGGGGGGACACGCAGGGGGTGTTGAGCATGCAGTTCATGGTGGAGATTGAAGGGGAGAAGCTGAGTTTTTTGGACTTTCGGTTTGTGCCTTATGCTCATAGCGAGGATGATGAGGAGGATGAGGAAGAAGAGGGGGATTGGGGGGGTGAGAATGGGGGTATGGAGGTTGATGATTAGTTGGGGGCATACGATTTTGGTAGATATATGGTTGGCCAGGTTTTGATCTCAAATGTGCTTCTTTCATTATATTAATATGACTATTCCTTCGTATACTACAATTACTTTGCGACAGAATCACCAGTCGCTCCGTTCGTCTCCTCTCTCAGCAGTTGGGACCGGTATCCCGCCTGCAGCATTGGCTTTGGCGTTCATAATCTCCCACTCGAACTCCTTGAGCTGTCCCAACTCAGCTTGGAAGAAGAGCAGCGACATCAACCCGTCCACTGTCCCTGCTGTCAAGCCGAGACTGCTGACCAACATCAAGATAAATGCTACGTAATTCGCTGGACTCCACCATACTCCTATTAAACATCCGATAGTTACTGCTAAAGCGGCAAAGAAGTGGTACCCGCGCCACTTCCTTTGGGACCGTTCGCGGGCCACGTACTGGTGGAGTAAAGATAGAATATCATCATAAGCGGTGGTAGGAAGCTGAGAAGACTGGCTTTCGTGTCCCAAGAAGGAAAGAAGCTGGGCATCGTAGGATTTCAAGTCCCGGATGGAGGACGGCGTGGGGGAGTGCAGGTAGGCGCCGTCTGTGACGAGTTTGTCGTCTGCAATGGTGTCGTCGTCTGGGGCGGTGGAGGTGGAGGCGGCATTGGTAGGTTTCGTCTTGGAGGGGATGCCGCTACCATTGCCGTTGATGGCAGCGGGAGGTGGTAAGGAGCCGGAGGAGGATAGGGGGTGGAAGGCAAGGGTGGCTTCCACGGCAAAGTGGTCGCTGAGGGAGCAGCCGAGCTCGGGGTGGCGCATCATCATGCCGACTTTGGCGGACTTGACTACCCAGCCGCCGTTCAGGGTGGAAATGTCGCCTGATCCGGCGAATATGTAATCTAGGCGTTTGCCGCGGCGGTCTGTTATGACATTAGTATGAGGGGGGAAAAGAAAAAGGGGGGTGAAAGGGGAGGGGGGAGAAAGTACCGATTGTGTCTGGCGGGATGGTGACGGGGGGCTTTCCAGGGCCGAGGAGTTTTTGCTGCTCTTTGGTCCAGCGCCAGGTGCAGTAGGGACCGTCGGACGCAGCACCGTTTTCTTCGATGTTGAATTCTGCCGTGGGGATGGGGCGCCGCCGGGCCTTTTCCGCGGGGTGGTCGGCTGGCCCGACGGAGCTTTCAGGGTGTAAAACTCTCCAGACATCGCGGACGGGGGCGTTGGCGGTGATGAGTTGATGTTCCAAAGACATGGGGATCATGTTGAAGTCGCCCATGCCGACAACCATGTGCCCGCGCTCAGCGGCGCCGCGGAGGAGTTTGGATATTGTCCATGACTGGGCGATCCGATGACAAAGATAGGAGTCGTCTGGCTGGCCGCCTTCATACGGAGAGTGCGTGTGGGTGCAAAAAACCTCGATAACTTGCTTTGCGGCTGGACCATAGCGAATCTTTGCGTTGGCTACCCCTTTCCCTACGTACCAGTCGCCGCGCCAGAAGGCGGTCGGACGGCCGTTTAAGGGGTAGGGCAGGATGGAGCTTTCTTCCATGGGCCATTTGGAGAGAATGGCTAACCCGCCGCCGAAGGGACCGCTGAAGTAGAATTTACCGTAGGGGAGGATAAAGCGGGTTTCGCGTCGTATGCTCATGTAGTCCTCTTGGCAGAAGCATTCCTGCAAGGCGACGATATGGGGCTGGGGATCGGCAGAGGCGAGTTGCCGTCCGATCTCTGTGAGACGTTCCCTTCGGAGCTTGGAGATGAACTTGAGACCCCAGCAGTTGAGGGTCACTAGGTTGATTTCTGTTGGTATTTCCTCCATGGTTGCCGATGTAAAACTGAGATGAAGGATGGTAATAGTGAGAGAATCTGAAGTGCTTATATTTCCGGCAAGACTATTGCGACCTTCTCTTCGCTGCTGCTCTCATTCATCGATAATTGCCGTATCGGGGATGTGTGGCCGAAACGCGAGGGCCACAAGCTCACAGCTCGAGATAGGAGATGGTGGTGGAAGAAACGCGATATTCGGTTTCTCATCTACTATGGTACTGCGGCGTAGCTGTTTCGAAGTAACGAGTCAACGGCAGCTGAAGACGCAGCTTTCAAAGAGACGGGAAGGTACGAATGCCCCTCTCGATGCTTAATATCCAAAATATGAAGCAGTCAGTCACGCTTGAAGGACCCGAGGGAGAGAAGCGGTTCAAGCAAGTCCCTATTCCATCTCCATCTCATCCAATGGCATCGAATAAAAGATGCGAAACGAGGTTGCCCCTGCGGTGACATTCAAGCGTTGCGACTGCGCTAATCTTAAAAGAAACTCGCCTGCTGTCTCCAGTGAGACGGGCTGAATTGGCGAATGAGGGACGTGAAGTCTGACAGAGAGAGGGGTCCAGATCGACCCCAAAATTAGTGCACATGCCCCTGTAAGATTGGAGCTTGCGAGCTTGGGAATCTTTTCCACGGGCGGGCACCTTGATGTCCCACGTGGAAGAGCGCAGATCATCACGGGCAGAGTGTTTTCCATTTGGATACCAGACCACCATACACAATTCGTCAATCAGGTTTCAAAGTGGGTGGACGCATCTCAAGCTTCAACATACTGGTAACAGCCCCGAGAAACTGTGGACATGGCTGACACCACAACGGTGCTTCCCATCGGAAGAGGGTCACCTCCAAAACGGCGCAGACTGGACGACACCGCCGACTCGACACCACGATACAGCTCCCCAGACAATGGAGCTCGCGGTCGCCCAACGAGTCGCTCACCCAGTCGGAGTCGCAGCAGATCTCGAACCCACTCCGATTCCAGATCTCGCAGTCGTTCAAGATCTCGCTCTCGAAGTCGCTTCAGCAGAAGATCCGAGTCGCGATCCAGATCCAGGTCCCAAAGTCGCTCCTATTCACGGTCGCGATCACGATCCGTAGACCGATCCCGCTCAGAATCCCCTCAACCTACCCCTCCAGAAATCGAGCGCCCACCGATAACACCAAACTACCAACCCGTCTTCACCCTTCGCGGCCACGAGAAATCCGTCTCCCAGGTCCGCATATCACCCGATGGCCGTTGGATCGCCTCCGCCTCCGCCGATGGCACCGCCAAGATATGGGACGCCGCCACGGGCGAGCACCAAGAGACTTTAGTCGGGCACATGGCAGGCATCTCATGTCTCGCCTGGCACCCTGATAATAATATTATCGCAACGGGGTCCGACGACAAGTCCATCCGCCTCTGGGACCGCATCACTGGCCTCCCGGCACATTCAGTTCACCTCTCCGACGAAGAACGGGCGCAGCACGTAGCCAATGCGCGCGTTCGCAACACGGAAAAGGAAAACAAGAAACCCAGCACCACCCGCGGGGGACCTACCGGCAAGCTGCCCATGACGGGCCACCACAACTACGTGTACTGTTTGGCGTTCTCACCCAAGGGCAATATTCTGGCAAGCGGTAGCTACGACGAGGCAGTCTTCCTCTGGGACGTTCGTGCGGCGAGACTTATGAGGAGCTTACCCGCGCACAGCGACCCGGTTAGTGGCATTGGGTTCTGTCGAGACGGCACGCTGGTGGTGAGCTGCAGTACCGATGGGCTGATGTGAGACGCCTTTTCTTTTACTATTCGACCGTGTCTGTTTTTCTGTCATGAAGTGCGAGAGGGAATTACTAACGTATCACACAAACAGTCGTCTATGGGACACCCTCTCAGGCCAGTGTCTCCGCACCCTCGTGCACGAAGACAACCCCCCGATCGCCCACGTCTGCTTCAGCCCCAACGGCCGCTATGTAGTGGCCTGGAGTCTCGATAACTCGATCCGTCTGTGGGACTATGTCTCTAAGAAAGTCAAGAAAACCTACCAAGGACACAAGAACGAGGGATACTCCGTGGGCGGCGGCTTTGGTGTTCTCACCGATGCCGATGATGGGTACATCGACGAAGATGAGAACCTGGAAAATGGCGACATGATAGCCACGAGTAACGACAAAGGAAGAGAGCGATCGTTCATCGCCTCTGCCAGCGAAGATGGAGACATCGTCATGTGGGACGTCAACACCAAGGAGATCATACAGCGGATCTCTAGAGCACACGAGGAGACCTGCATGTGGGTGGATGTTAATGGGCCGGTTATGGTGAGTTGTGGGAAGGATAACCTCGTCAAGGTCTACAGGCACCAGCCGCCTCTGCGTGAGAATAAGCTGGTGAATGGAAGCAACACGCCAAATGGGGTCATCACACCCAACGGGGTGAATGGCCAGATAAAAGAGGAGGAGCAAGACGACGAAGCGATGAAGATGGAGGATGAAGAGCAAGACATTGGGCAGCAGCTGGATGATCAATTGCAGGACCAACTGCAGGAAGAGCTGCTGAATCATCAAGAAGAGCCACATCATACAATGATGGATCATCAGATAGATGAAGACGACGACGATGAAGTGGATCTGTTACCCCTCGGGGCGGCTTTGGATGCCGAGATTCAGAGACAAATAGATGCGGAGGCAGGAGCCAGATCGTGAAAACCGGGGGACGGCGGGCTAGCTCACCTCCCGAATGAGCTTGGTCGAAGTATATAATGTTTAAGCGCATCTTTTCACCGATGAACTGTATTATTGTCTTGCCATTGAGGGAAGTGAGGTTGAGGATTTAGTCTCGCTCTGTAACGTGGCTGGTAAGCGCCACTTGGCTGGCATGCTCGTCTTGAAGGAGGCGGATTCTCAGCCTCCCCCCTCGTGATCGGAAACGGGGAAGACCTGGTGATCTGCTAACTCTATTTCTTCCCAGTGTTGATCGCAGTCCATCATATCGTCTCGGCCCTTCTCACATGTCTGTTTCCAAGATGATCGTAGACCTGTGATTTTCCTTGGCCTCGCACAGCCATTCCTGGGGTATCTCTATTTTGTTTCGACATCTGTTCTTCCATTCCATCTCATGGTGTCTTCGCCTCGGAAGCTTTCCTCGCCTCCATGACGTCGACGTCCAACTCCTCCATCACCTCGAGCACCAGCGCAAGCGAGTCAAAGAAGGAATTCACAGCAACGCGCAGCATGCGGTTCGTCGTGGCCTTGTACTCGACCCTTAGATGGCTCTCCTCATCTTGGGCGACGGAGAGGTCGCGCTTTACAAGCGACGAGAGCTCCTTGTCGACTTGCAGTGCCCTGAGGGCGACGGAAGCCAGGCGAGCATCGGGGAAGGGGACGTTGAGTGTTCTTTTTACCGCGGACACAAATACATTAGCGGGGTAAGTTCCGAACGATCAAAGGGAAAGGTTTACGATGGCAACATATGGACTGGGGGGGGAGGCCTTATTACAATGCACAAGGATATTCTAGCGATTCGGTCGCCATGGTTATGGCACTTGTTTTGGACGGAACGAGGGGCAGGTCGACGAGGTGACGAGATGACGATGATGGAACTGGATTCCTGGCCGAGACCCTGGGCAGCAGACCGAAATGGTGGGGCAGGAAGTAACAGCTGATAAGATTGTTGTTTTTTATGCTGTGAAGGAGCGTGACGGGGTGACTTTGCTCTTCAGCAGGGGGTCGCAGGCAACTCAGCACACTACCGCGGCGCAGGAAAGGAAAAAAAAAACCCCCTGCTGCAAGAAAGACGCCAGAAGCTCACTGGCTGGCTTGGGACCCGTTCCGGGGCTGGGGGACAAGACAAAGCTTGGCCTTTGGGACCCGTACAGTTGCTATGGTGATGGACCAATCCAAGAATCTAATTGGTTGGGATAGACGTTTGGAGCCGAACAACGCACCAGGGTTTGTCGTCTGTTGTGTGGAGTTGTTTGGATTTCCATTTTTGGCGGGTTTTAGTGGAAAATGGAGCCAAGGGTTGAGAATAACAAACGGCTTGTTTTGGTGCTTGCTTGCCTGTTTAGCTGAAAAAGAAAAACATCTTGTTTCCAAGCAAATACAAAACCTTGGTCAGGAACCCGCCAACTTTTCCACATGCCCTCCTTCCCCAATTGCAACCAACATCGTCATTGTTCAGTTGGTGCTTTTTTTTATTTTTTTTGTCGCATTTGCGTTTAATTCACTTGGAATCGTCGAGGCCGTCATTCATGCGGTGAACTAAAGAAGCGCCATCGCAACACCAGCCTCCTCCCCACCACCTAAATACACCGCCCCCCCCCTGCGCGTGTGTGTTGTTCCTTTCTGCTGGCGTCACTGAGCACCTCCCGTCCTTCCACCCCGGTGCACAACAAGACCTTCACCCCGACCCTTAATTTTGGGAATCGGTTCCTGCGCGTCCTTCGAGACCTCAATCGCAATTTCCAATCCTCAATTCGAACTCGATTTGACGCATTCGAGTCTGGAGACATTCACCTGCCTCGAGCAACAGCAATAAATCCAATCCGCCAGACCTCCAAAGCCACGACGGAATGGCTCCTTCCTCGAGGTACTCCAGCAATCTGGGGCAAATCATCGAGTATATTCCTGGTACGTTGCAATTTGCAAGATAACACCCATTGTTCATTGTCGAGAGCATCGTTTTTGCTGCATTGTTTCTTGCGCATGTCGCACGTCGCATGCCGCATTTGCTCTGTTTGTCTTCGGTTCGGCGCATCTTGAAAATTTACTTCATGGAGCGACGCCGGCGATATCGACACGTCAAATATTCCTTACCACTTCGCGGTTATCCAGTGACATTACTGACTGTTTCAGACCGCCTCTACCTCGCATCGTACACCGAGACTCCCGATGCCAACACCCTGTTTCCCTATCCCGAGCCCCCTACGTCGCGATCTCCTAGCAAGCGATCACAGAGGAATGCCGATGGCCCTAGAGCGGTCCCCGAGCATAAGCAGCCGTATTACTTCACCGTAGACGACACTCTCCTCTACAATGCCTTCCACCACGACTTTGGCCCGCTTCACATCGGCCACCTCTACCGCTTCGCCCTGCAGTTCCACGAGATTTTGGGAGCCAAGGAGAACAAGGACAGGCCAATTGTGTTCTGGAGCAGAGCCGACCCTCGCAGTATGTTGGAATTGATTGCTTCATGGTTGAAGTCTTGCTGATTTTCTTTTCAGGCCGTGCCAATGCTTCCTGCATGCTCGCATGCTACATGGTTCTGATCCAGTCTTGGCCACCACATCTGGCGCTGGCACCCATCGCACAAGTCGACCCCCCTCTGATGCCGTTCCGGGACGCTGGATACAGTCAGGCGGACTACGGTATCACTGTTCAGGACGTCGTCTATGGTGTGTGGAAGGCCAAGGAGGAGGGCTGCTGCGTATTGGAGAACTTCGACCTGGACGAGTACGAAAAGTACGAGCGTGTCGAGCACGGCGACTTCAACTGGATCTCGCCGAACTTCCTCGCTTTCGCTTCCCCTCAGACCAACCCAGCGTCAAAGACTCCCGAAGGCACAGATGGCTGGGAAATGCTCCCCAAGACGCTGGCGCAGATCGACGTCGACCCCGACCTCAACCAACCATTCAAGAATGTTCTCAAGCACTTCACTGAGAGGAATATCGGTCTTGTCGTACGGCTCAACTCTGTTCTGTACAACGCTTCCTACTTTGAGGCTCTCGGTATCCAGCACATCGACATGATCTTCGAGGACGGCACCTGCCCACCATTGTCGACGGTCCGCAAGTTCATCCGTCTGGCGCACGAGATGATTACGGTTCGCAAGAAGGGTATCGCAGTTCACTGCAAGGCTGGTCTTGGCCGCACGGGTTGCCTGATCGGTGCCTACCTGATCTACAGATACGGCTTCACTGCCAACGAGGTCATTGCCTACATGCGCTTCATGCGCCCCGGCATGGTCGTCGGTCCCCAGCAGCACTGGCTCCATCTCAACCAGGGTGTGTTCCGCGAGTGGTGGATCGAGGAGCGCATGGAGCGCAAGCTTCGTAAAGAGGCCGCGGCTGCCGCTGCCGCTTCGCAAGCCAAGGGCAACCACGTTCCGAGCACTCCCATCCGCGCCATGTCCAAGAACGGACTCCGCAGCTCTACCAAGAACATTGCGACATCAACACCTCCCAACAAGGGTGCCGGTAGGACACCATCTGGTAGGACACCACTGGGTGAACTCGACCAGGACCACACTCGCGACAGCAACCAAGAAGACTACCTGCCAGCACCAACACCAGGTCAGCCCCGCAAGGGACAGCGCAACCCTCAACCGTACGGGCGCAATGGCAATGTTGTCGCAACCGTTGAAGAGGACAGAACGATGGAAGAGACGCAAACTGAGATTATCGCAATGCACCGAACCTCTCAAGGAGCCAACGAGTCTGATGAGGAGTGGCATCTTCGCATGCGATCACACCGGAAGGCATCTGCCTCGGTGTCGCCAGATCGTCGCGAGCGTGCGGTTAGTCACCAGACAGTCACGACGACGACAACCATCTACCAGCTTTCCGACAACGACGCCTCCAACGACATCGAAAACATTGGTTCCGGTGCTGGAAAGACCAAGTCCTACGACCAGGTTCAACGCGCGACGTCCGCTTCTGGTGTTCTGACCAAGGTGCGCGGATCAAGTAGCCCTAAACGTCCTGCCGCCGCCGGCGCCCCACGAGAAGCCGGCGTTCGAAAGACCAGCGGTCGCATAGGCAGCGCCAGCCACACATCGCCGGTCTCTACCGTACGAAAGATCAGCGCTGGTTTGCAATAGAAACCAGTCGCGATACCTTTGTGCGATGCGCGAGTGACGATATGGTCTCGCTCCGACATTTGACGACTTGATGACGACATGACGAATTCATACCATCTGCATGGCCTTTGATTATTCGCAAGAAAAACCACAATGCTTCTAGCGTTTGAGCATAAAAGGGACAAACAGGGGATTTTTCGGCGTGGCTTGGTTGGCGGGGAGGGCGTGGTGTGCGCTTGCGTTTTCACACCTTTACTTATATATTTTTATGATTGCATTGCATTTTCTGGCAAGCATCGTTGTTTTTTGTGTATACCTCACCTTATCGTCCTCTTTCTTTCGCTTTCAACCGTTTCTCGACAGACGACATACATTGACGACTCTCCTGCTACACCACCCCGAACGGTGATACGTATACGGTGGATATAGATGAAGGGAGGGTTATTGGTGGTTTGCTTGGGACTTGCGTTGGAAGAGATCGGAAGAGGTGGATGGGTAGAACTTGTTTTCATTGGCTTAGGGCGTTTGAATTGATGGATTAGTTGGTGTATTGCTTTTCCTGTGCTGGTTTGGTTGGGCCGGGTGGGATGATGGACTGATCAATGATGGGGATGGGAGGACGGAGAACAAATGGGTTTCTGGGTTTGCGTGTGCTTGATTGTTTTGTTTTCAGTCTTCTGAATACCTGTACCGCGGTATCTGTTTTGCTTTCCTCTGCGGCATTAGCAAGCAGCATTGCATGGCATTTTATTACTTGTGCATTTTGCATAGACTCTACCTGTCCCTCGAGAAGGGAGTAAGGGGGTTCATGGTTGCAGTAATAAGGAGTACCTCGCTACATCTTAACACTTCTCTGTCTGATCTCGCTGTCGTTCTCTCCATTTCTCCACCCCGATACTACTCGGCACCGTGGTTGACTTGAGTGCTCTTGTGCCATCCGTCACGAGTGTATTGCTATCGAGATCTAGCATGACAAGACATCTCGCTGGCCGCTGGCCGCTCCTGACCAGCCCATTATCCTCCAGTCCAGAAACGCCAGCCAAGGGACACATCCTACCAACTCAACTCTCGCATCGGTTGCAAGCTCGTCGGTCTAGGCGTGCCTCTCGATACACGCGCTACCCTCTCTTTTTTCAAGAGAGCTTCTTCTCCAAATCAAACGTTTTCTCCAATGCTCTCCAAGTGGAGATGACTTAGTTCAGCGCTCATATCAACTGGCAACGACCTACGCCAGCACAGCGAGAGGGTCGATACGTCGAAAGCTCACTATTCGAATCGACGACGTGCTTCCGAATGCGTTGATGCCCTTCACGAAAGCATCACGATGTCCAATAGCGGGGCCACTGAGCTTTGCAATATGACAGACGAAGGCCTCGGTGTGGTCAACAACACGGAAATGGGCTCGACTGTCTGACATAGCTTTGATGAATACGCTTGACAGATCTTGTCTTGAGATATTTTGTTTTCTTCAGACTCAAAAAGTAATCTCCTTCTCAGGTCTGATGGTCGAAGTACAGAAGGGAGTTCAAGAAAGCATGGATAATCGTGCCCGAAGCGGGGACTGCTCAGATGTGCAGCTCGCTCCTTTTGACTTCTCGCTCCCTCGTCCATCCAACACCGGAGATTATTCATCTTCTATAGTGGGAGCAATGAGCTGGAGCTTCACGTAACAAAGCCTCACTTGATTGGCAGCGTATTCTTGAAACAAGTGTTTGTTGTACAACAGTGGCATGACACGCTGCACCTGCAGTCTTTTAGGCTTGAAGGTGCTGGATGAAGGGAAATAAACCGTTCAAACGGTAAGCTTAAAACCGAAACGGGTAGGAATTGCTGCAAGATGGCTGGGTCAAAGGGAGATCGGTAGAAGGGGATTGGGCCGGTGTGGTGAGCAATTCACAATGCTACCTCGGGTTGGGCGGCGGTGTCCCGCATGTCTGTCTGCAACGACAAAAACGACGGCCCCCTCGGCCCCCCAAGCCAGCGCACCGATAACATCGATGCCCGATAACAAAGCCAATTTTGCGACCTCACCGAATCATCATATCAGCCCCTCGATTCCCGTCTCCCTTGAGACAACCCCTCAAAGAGGGAAAGAAAAAAAAAAGGGGGCGCCCGCCGGGGGGGGGGGGGGGGGGGGGGTGGTGGGGGGGGGGGGGGGGGGGGGGGGGGGGGGGGGGGGGGGGGGGGGGGGGGGGGTA
>MU864357.1:380187-439492 GCA_033296905.1 Podospora australis
CACGCCAACCTTTAAATGGGTTGCCCTAAAAAAAACCAATTTTTGCCACCACACCTAATAATATTACCCGCCCCTCTTTTCCGTTCTCCCTTTACAAAACCCCAAAAAGTGGTAAAAAAAAAAAAAAACCCCCCCCCCCCCAATCATCGCAATCCTTCCTTTTCGACGACATTTTTGACAAAACAAAGTGCTTGGGCTGTCAGCAATCATGTCTTCGAACGAGCAGGATGTCTTTATGGAGAAGGTGCGTTTTATCTTCAGCTCTCTGCGATAATACCCATTTACTGACAGGGGTCCCGCTGCGGTGGGCGGTCTAACAGCTCTCCAACATCACAAATGAGGCCCTCAAGTACTCGACAGAAGCCGCCGAGTTTGTTAACAAGAATGTCGACCAAATATCAGAACACATAAAAGAGGCCCTCGCGAAAGCAGAATGGCTTCCAGAATGGATTCCCGAGCAGTTCCGACCTCAACCTCCCCCACCACCGCCCGTTCTCACGGTCCCGCTTTCGGCGCTTGAGAGGGTGCAGAGCTGGATCTCGAGGCACAAGATCTTGACGGGGATGTTGATTGTGGCCACCGGCACAGTGGCATACCGAACATACAGGGCGAGCGAGAGCCTGCGCAAGACACGGCGCGCAAAGCGAGCTCGCACCGGTGGGCGGGTGGAAGTCGTGATCATTGCTGGCTCCCCCGCTTTGCCTATTACACGATCGCTGGCCCTCGATCTGGAGCGCAAGGGCTTTATTGTCTTTATCGTGTGCAACAACCATGATGACGAGGACTTCGTCAAGGGTTTGGCACGACCAGATATCCGACCTTTTGGTATCGACATTACCGATGTGAGTTGTCTCTCCCCCGCATCTTGCGATCCATGCTAACTAGCCGCACCTAGCCCACCAACGCCGGCAACTCGATCGAGCACTTTGCCCGTTATCTCCAGACGCCACATGCTTCTATCCCCAACGGAAAGAAGCACCATGTGCAGCTCAAATCCGTCATCCTCATCCCCTCCCTCAACTACCACACCTCACCCATCGCGACGATCCCTCCCTCCAGCTTCGCCGACATCTTCAACACCCATCTCCTCCACCCCATCCTCACCATCCAAGCCTTCCTCCCTCTCCTCACAACACGCCTCGCAACCGGGGGACCCACCGATCTCATCAAACTCAAAGACTCAGAGCGCAAAGAATCATCCCCCAAGGTCCTGGTGTTCACCCCCTCCATCATCTCCTCCATCAACCCACCCTTCCACGCACCAGAAGCCACCGTCTGCTCCGCTCTCACAGCCTTCACCGAGGTCCTCGCAGGCGAGCTCAACCCCCTCCAGATCCCAGTAACCCACATCCAGCTCGGCACATTCGACTTCACCGGCTTCACCCCCGCCTCCCAACAAAACCACCCTAGGGCAGGTGGTCCTCATGGTCTCCTCCCTGCACCAGGGGCATCCGAGACGCTCTCCTGGCCCGACGCAGCCAAGCACACCTATGGCCGTAACTACGTAGCACAGTCCAGCTCAGCCGTCAGCGCCGGTCGCATTAGAGGTATGCGCGGCAGCTCGCTCAAGGAACTGCACAACGTCGTCTTTGACGTCCTCGACGGGTCCATCACCAGCTCCACCGTCCGCGTCGGCCTCGGCGCCAACGTCTACGGTTTCGTCGGCCGCTTTGTTCCCAGAACCATTGTCTCATTCATGATGGGCATCCGAAAAGTCGATGAACTGGCAGTCTGGCAATCATCGAGCGCGCACGGAAGCCCGAGGTCCGCGGCCGAGTCTTCTGCTGCGGGGAGCGACGAGGATATGATGACGGCCAGCATGATGACGACGGCAAGTGATTCGTTTGTCTCTGTACAGCCCGATGTCGCTGACGCCAATGTGTGGAAGGAGGGCTGATGATTTTCGGAAGCAAGCACGACACGACAAACAAAACAAGTAAAATTGGAAAATTGGAACAAAAAAAGTAGAACATCCACAACGTTTCTATATATGTATATGGATGAAGTACATAGGTGGTTGGCGTTGGGCACCTCTCTCTCCTTTGGTTTCCTTTTCAAGTAGATAAACACTCACGACTCTGGGAACGAAACGAACGAATACCTCTCTTTTGTGGTTTACAAGAATCAAATACTACATGGTCTTTTGGCGCAATATATGTCGATTGTGCCCTTAAATATTTGTTCGTTACTATTTGTTCCAGTGCTATGCAGTGATACGCAGCCAGCCCGTAGTCCAGACTATTTTTTCCGTCCAGTGTGGTAGGGAGATACCGATCTATCTCCAATATCCTCTAACTGAAACCGTCCTGATTCCTTTTCCCATCCCAATCCGCCGGCTATCTAGTGCATTCGTCAACCATACTCTTTTATGGAAATGGACCTTTTTCGCCTCCAATTCCCCAGCCCGTAATAGCAGTAATGTCGATTCAACGCCCTTGCACCCAAAGTCATCTATCGGCCATCCCCAAGTACTTGGCGGTCGGCGGAGACAGAGGAGTCACCTCTCTCGCACTCCTCTTTCTTCGCCCTGCTCTTCTCCATCCTCTTTATATTCTTCCTTCTATTCCTCTGTCTGATCTTCTCCCTCTCCCACTCCGATTTTTCCCTCGTCTTTTTCTCCTCCTCCTCCTCCTTCTCCCCGTCAGAACCTTCACCACTTTGAGAGTCAGCATCCTAATACTGCCCCCCACCTCCCCTCCCACCTCCCCGTCCTCTAAACCCCTTCCCCCTCCAACCCCTCCCTCCTCCTCGTCCCCTATGCCCTCCCCGTCCTCCTCCATCGTGTCCGCGATCCCCATCCCTTTCCGCGCGTCGTTCCATATCCCTCTCCCGTTCCCTTTCCCTATGCCTTTCCCTCTCTTCCTCTTCTCTTGCCAGTTCCTCAGCCGTCTTCTCCAGTTTAACCTTGGGCTTTTCCATCTCGCTATCCCTCTTCCACCTGGGGTGCGCCCCCTCCTTGCAGTTCTTCCCGTCAGGACAGAACCCGGCGAGATAGCACAGACAGATTTTTCTTCGGAGATGCTTCTTATCGCACCGCGGTCCTAAAGGGCAGAATCCTCTCTCGTAGTGCGGGCAGGGAGGCAAGCGGGAGGAAGGGTCGATGTGTAAGTACAAACACTCGTCGCCGTTGGAGCAGTACCCGTTTCTGACAAAAAAATTGCACTCGGGCATCTTGCGGAGGTTGTATTCATGTAAAAATTCGCAGGTCTCGCCCTTTTTGCAGAGGCCGCGGAGCCAGTGTTTACATACTAAACTGCCGAAGGAGGCGCCGAAGGGTTGCCGGGCGGGGGGATCGGAGGAGGAGGGGGCGGGGAGGACGTGCCGTTCGGGGCAGGAGGATTTCAACGGGCAGGAGCCGGATAGGAAGGCGCGGCAGATGGGGCGGGAGGGGGAGAGGGAGTGTTGATAGTGTTGTTGGAGGAAGGGGGTGAAATGGAAGGTGTACTGGGGGGCGGTGTGGTTGAGGAGGGAGAGGGCTTCGGGGGAGAGGACCGGGGGGTTGGTGCCCCCTCCGGGTGGGGGGTGGGAGGTTGCTAGCATCTCCGCGGTTGTATGGGTATATGTGGTTGTGAGGTATGATAATTGCGGTTTTCGAGTGGTGCAGACGTTTCGTAGCTGGTTCTTTGAAGCTCGTTGGATTCGGGATGGTGTTGATTTGGTTTGAAGAAGATGATCGCAGCTGGATCGGGGTCGCGATGAGTTTAATGGTGGACTAAGCTGTAGCTCTCGTGACGTCGCGTGGGTATCGTGTCGTTGTTGGAAAAGTTACGCGGTGGATGGTTGTTTGGCGCAAAATTGATAAAAGTACAGCGCAAAGCTTCGAGATGAAAGATCGGGGACCTTGATTGATCGACGTTGGCTGGCCGAGACGGCGTAAGGTGTGCGGCCAATCAGACACAACAAACGAGTGCCTCGGTTCGGGTAGCTTGCCCCGCGATCTCAACTACCCCAGATGGTCCCTTGTACGCGCCTCCAGGGTGTCGAGGTTTTGGTATGATGGCAGTGGATGATTATTTCCGGGGACTTGGTTTTTGGTACAAGTACTTTGATTTAGAACCATCTCTACTACAGCATTTTAATTGTTGTTTGATTTTCTATTGTATTTGTCTGTATCCTCTTCATCGACTTATACCCGCCACCCGCCTGCTTATCGCTCTAATCAGACAACATGAAGGGCATCCAACTGTCAGCATACGTCAAGGCTCCCCATGAGCTCAAAGTCACGGAGCTCCCAGACCCGAAGCCGGCCGCGGACGAGTACCTGATCGAGGTGCACGCTGCTGCTACGAATTTCTTCGATATTCTCCAGATTCAGGGCAAATATCAGCACCAACCTCGTAGGTTCACATGCTAACTTCACTACCAGCATATGTATGCTGACGGTGAGATTGTTAGCCTTCCCATGGGTTTCGGGCGCCGAGTTCGCGGGGATCGTGCTGGCCACGCCCTCGGGATCAAAAACCCCCAAGTTCCCCGTCGGCTCTAAAGTGTTTGGAGCCACCCAGGGTTCCTATGCTACCAAGTGCACAGCCAAAGAGGCCTCGATGCTGCCTGTGCCAGAAGGGTGGTCGTTCAAAGAGGCTTCTGGTCTCTTCGTGACGGCTCCTACGAGTTACGGCGCTCTTGTGCTCCGTGCCAAGGTCAAGGCTGGTGACTATGTTTTGGTTCATGCTGCCGCGGGTGGCGTTGGTCTTGCTGCTGTCCAAGGTAAGTCCATCTACTATTTCCGAATCGAGAGGACATGAGCTGATGTACCACAGTCGCCAAGGCTTACGGCGCAACTGTCATCGCAACCGCCGGCACCAAGCGCAAGCTCGACGTAGCCAAGTCCTTTGGCGCCGACCATGTCGTTGACTACCGTGACGAAAACTGGCCCCAGATTGTCAAGAAGCTCACCCCCAAGGGCAGAGGTGTCGATATCGTCTACGACCCCGTCGGCATGGTCGACAAGTCCACCAAGTGCATCGCCTGGAATGGCCGCATCTTGATTGTTGGCTTCGCCGCTGGCACCATTGAAAAGGTGGCCATGAACAAGGTTCTCCTCAAAAACATCAGCCTGGTCGGAATTCACTGGGGCATGTACGAGAAGATGGAGAAGGAGTCTGTCGGTGTGGTGTGGCAGGGCATCATGAAGCTCATCTCCGAGGGCAAGTTCAGGGGAACAGAGTTCACCGACAAGGAGTTCGTCGGGCTTGATTCCGTTCCTGAAGCGCTCAAGGCGTTGGGAAGCAGGGAAACTTGGGGCAAAGTCGTGGTCAAGATTCCTCAGGAGGGACAGAGCAGGCTGTAATTTCTTCAGACGTATACCGAGTTAACCCCTAACCCTTGGATACTTTGAGACACATAAATTTGTCAGGCACCCTAACCCTTTGGTCCCTGCATACATACAGCGATGCCCCTCCTTTCACTTTGCGATTTTTAAGATCAACCCCACCACCATTCCTGTTCCGTTCCTGACCCTGTTGAGATTCGAGAAACACGCCGCCTCGGCTTACTAAACGTCCCCGAACTGAACCGATTTGGAATCACATCACTGAATTGACCTGAGAGATCGAAAAGTTCAAGTTCTCGAATCCGCTACTGAAATATCTCTCGTAATCCCCATATAAAACACCCCTGAATATATAAAAACCGCCCCCAAGAATTACCCCCCCCCGCGACTTTCTATCCCACCAGCAACGGTGAACCCCACTAGATAAACCGTCAAGCTGTTTTCCTCGTACTTTAGACGCACCCTCCGCTCCGGCGCCGGCTTGTCAGTTTCAGTAGCTGCACTAGCAACCACAGGCCTCAACAAGACCACCAAGTCCTACCACTCCGAGATTAAGACGATCGGCAAGAGAACGATGCATAGCAAAGTAGTAATCATCGGCTCCGGGCCGGCCGCGCATACCGCGGCCATCTACCTTGCCCGCGCCGAGTTGAAGCGTATGTACTTTTTAGGCGCATATCATATTGCCCCCTCGTTTGGCGCTTTTTGCTGTAGCATAGTCCCTACTTGGTAGAGCTTCCAAACTGACACAGTATAAACCTACCAGCCGTTCTCTACGAGGGCTTCATGGCCAATGGCGTCGCCGCCGGCGGCCAGCTCACCACCACCACCGAGATTGAGAACTTCCCCGGCTTCCCCGACGGCATCATGGGCGGCAAGCTGATGGAGAACATGCGCGCGCAATCCGAGCGCTTCGGCACCACCATTGTCAGCGAGACCGTTGCCACTCTCGACCTTTCTTCCCGCCCCTTCAAGTACACCACCGAGTGGTCTCCCGAAGAGATCCACACAGCCGACTCCGTGATCCTGGCCACCGGCGCATCTGCCCGTCGCATGGGTCTCCCCGGCGAGGAGAAGTACTGGCAAAACGGCATCTCGGCCTGCGCCGTCTGCGACGGTGCCGTCCCCATTTTCCGCAACAAGCACCTGGTGGTCATTGGCGGTGGTGACTCGGCCGCGGAGGAGGCCATGTTCTTGACCAAGTACGGTAGCCACGTTACTGTTCTTGTACGGAAAGACAAGTTGCGCGCAAGCAGCATCATGGCCAAGAGGCTGTTGGCGCACAAGAAGATAACCGTCAGGTTCAACACCGTCGGTGTGGAGGTCAAGGGCGACGAGAAGGGTCTCATGAGCGCGATTGTGGTCAAGGATGTCGCTACCGGCAAGGAGGAGACCCTCGAGGCAAACGGTCTGTTTTATGCCATCGGTCACGACCCTGCTACCTCGCTGGTCAAGGGACAGCTGGAGCTGGATGAGGATGGGTACGTGGTTACCAAGCCCGGCACTGCTTCGACCAGCGTCGAGGGTGTCTATGCGGCTGGTGACGTGCAGGATAAGCGGTATCGCCAGGCGATTACCAGTGCTGGTACGTATTTCCCCTTTCCCAGCCCCGAAGATGATTGTGTACTAACGATTTCACAGGCACTGGCTGCATGGCTGCTCTTGAGGCTGAAAAGTTCCTCTCTGAGCACGAAGACGTTACGGACGACCATCGTGACAACGCGGCCAAATCGGGCAACCTATAGAAGAATAAAAATAGACCGTCATTTTTAGCGATAGCATTATCCTCGCATGGAATAAAAGATACCACTGTATGTTTTCCTTGGCCAAGACTCGATCGTTCGTTGCTTCTTTTCCAACTTCTGTGAGACATCTCCAACTTGTGACTGTGACTTACCCCACTGTTCAACCCCTTTCGGACAGCTACTTGCATTTACATGCAGAGCTACCGCACTTGTCCTTCAATGACAAACAAATGACTCAATCCGTCACCATTTAAACTCTCGGTCTATGTTTGTTTGGTGCTTACTATGCACATCTGCTGCCATCTGCCGTGTGAGGCCTACAGCCAAGCAGTGCCAGTGCCTTATCGGGCAGTAAACCCGCGGAATAGGATCGCGTGATGTTAACAGACTCCACCTCTCATCTGACGTGTCTCACCATCGACGGCCTACCCGGGACGAGCGGCGGCGACCACGACTAGTTTACCAAGATACCGGAAGGACGGGGGGTCCAACCTTCTCCGGTATCTCGATTTCACTTTCCCCCCTCCTCCTCCGGTACTCACTTCCCCCTCGTCCCTCGTCCTCGTCTGTTTGTTTGCTCGCTGCCGGCAAGCGGTTGCGAACGGAGCTCACGAGGGGTGGCAGTGGTCATGGGCTGGTATAAATTGACCTAATCTGCTCTGACTTGTCGGTCGTTGGATTTCCTCTCTCTTTCATCACACAACTCAAACCAGGTCCGGATCTGAAGAACGCTGAACAAGTCAAGAAAACAACAGTCAAGAACAACAAGACAAGACAACACAGCAATCATGTCTGGCAACGGTTATTCGTACAAGTCCCATGGCACTAACAGCCAGGTATGTGCTTCTCATCATCAGCCTTGTCCTCCTCTTCTCGCCTTGCCCTCACGATGATGTCCTGCCCGTGATGCGTCGCCCAGCCTTCCTCTTTGGCCTATCCTACCTTGGCCTATCCTTCCTTACCATACCATGCCTGACCCTACCATACCTCACCCCATCGTGTGTACCCCATCTTCCCTGATCCAACCCCCTGACCATCTTTTACCTCCTCTTGCCTCACTTGATAATGACATGTGATTAAAGGGCAACCACTACTGCGCCCGCGACTACGGCAGCAGCGCCTCCAACAGCAACTCGTACCACTACTCCAACAGGTATTCTTCTCCTCCTCCCTCCATCATTTTCACCCTTTCCTCTATCTCCAACTCATCTCCCTTATCTACCTTTCTTTCGTCCCTATCCTCCCTTTTATTCTCTGCCAGTTCTACGCTACACCTCTGTTGGAAGAAGTTGAGCTGACCTGATATGACAAAAGTAACGGCTCATACTACTACTCCAACCCCAACGGGTCAACCTACTATAACAACGGCGCCGGCGGATCCACTTACACCGCCCCCAGCGGCCAGTCCTATTCCTCTGGCAACTCTGGCTCCAGCTCGGGTTCGGGTTCGCAAAAGTAATTCCCCCTCGCACTTCCACTTAGTCGGGACCTGACGCCCCCGAGGAAACTGTTGGGGGGGGGGGGAAGTTAACTGAGAATTACATGAAATGGGGGTGAGAATGGTGGGGATGGATATGGAATTCTTGGGGACATTTCTTCTTTTTAGCGATAGCGATAGAAAGCCTGACTGGGTGGTGGTTTTGTGGGAGTTTATGAGCATAGGAGAGATGGGAGTGAGAGGAGGGTAGGCTGGGATTATTGAGATACCAAGAAAGGCCTGTTTATTATGCTCTTCTGGCGTGTTGTTCTCGGTGATGTTCCCTTGTGGTACTGTCGTCTGTGGGTTCTCATGTGCGATGTTCTCACCAGCTCCTCTTTTGCGTGATGTCCTTCCTACCTTCACGTTAAACCGTCAATCGGTGAAAAAGGCCGGGCCTAGCTCGTCTTTTCAATAATTAAATGAAGGGGGGGGGATGGGAAAAGTCGCAAAAGCTCACCGGCGCCGCACGAATGCGAGGCCGGTTACGAAAACCCTCGGTGGGTTTTACCTATTTGCCCGGGTATCGAACTCCCGCCTCTCGGAATTCCCCGTCGAAGAGGGCTCTCGAGTAACCCCCTCCTCAGATCGCTGGACCATGCGACCAGTTGTCTTCAATGGAGTGGGGTTGTTGTTGAGAGGAGGCTGTGCACGAAAGAGCTACCTTACCTAGAGCTCTTTACAAAACAGCCAATGGATAAGTTGTAATTACAAGACAGCTCGGAGTTTCTCCTCTACGGCTCATATGGATACAAGAGTGTCGTCGTGTTGTACCCCCTAGTGCATCATTCTTGCTACGCAGTGCTATGAACATGATGTTGATATTGTGAGTCTAGGTGTGATATCTTCTTCATGATATCCAGTAAGTCCTCCCTCTTCTTGCTAATATCCTCCGGCTCAACAGCGGATGGTATATCCGTCGTATACTCACGCTTTGTTTTATGGTCTCGTGTTCCCCTCGCATTCCGGGGAAAAAAGATCCCATATCTTCCTACAGACTGCTTACAGAAACTGACTGGGTTGCGGCTCGTGGTGCCAAAGGCTTTTGGTATGGTGCATTCTCCTGGACTGTTTCAATCTGCTGTTCTTATGTGCGGTGCTCTCCTTAATTGTTCACTTGTGACATTCCAAGGTGCTGTCGGATAAATGTTTTTACTCGTGACCTACACTACTTAAGATTGTTGAAAATGCAGATAGGTAGTCAAAGCCTACATATGCGGCTGATAACAGTTTTTCTGAGTCTACGCTTGTGATATATTCCTACAGGACTTCTAGTTACCCACTTCCCAAGCTGGTTATCCCAAGGCCAGTCGTCGATGACAGATGATCCTCTTATGCCGGCCTCCTGTTTATGGTCTAATGTACCCCTCCCTTCCCCGAGGTAGATGTCCCATGTGTGAATACAGAGGTTGGGTTGTGGCTCTGCTGAAATCATCTTGAAGTGCCCAACCCGTCCGTAAAACCCAGACCGTATCGCTGTCTCCACCCCAAACGCCATGTAAATGATGATGGAAAAAGAGAAAGAGTTGAGAGGATCCAATACCAGTATCCATTGGCAAGACAGCTATAAATAATCACCGCTGCTCCTCCCGATCCGCGAACGGTATGTAAAGCGTTCTGGGGTCGCCGCTTGTGACTCCAAGTGCTCTTGATCCTCCTCGAGCAGGCCGTTCCTCTTGGCGGCGATTTTCAAGATCCTGTGGACTAAAGCTCGTTTGTCGTCCTGTTTGCTGAGATTACTCAGTTCTCGAAAGCGATGAGCGACCAAGCCGACGTCTTCAGGAGCGTGTGAATGCGGTACGGCGCGACGGTGCGATTCTACCGCCTCTGAGCTGAAAACTGTGCCCGCAACGCCAAGATTTGTTGTCTCTCGGGCTCCTGAAGCTGGTCGATGGTCTCTTGGGGCAGCTCCATGACTGCACGGATCAGCGCTTCCTGGTCCTGACCGGCGGCGGGCGCTGGGGCGGGAGCAGGTACGGGAGGAGGCGCATAACCTCCGATTGGTGGGGTGTTGGTAGCGCCAGGGTAGCCGCCGTACTGGGGGACCACAGGGGGGGCGGCGACGGGAGCGGGAGCAGGGGGTGCGGCGCCGGCTTCGACGACCGAGGTGATGGCGTCGTTAGAGACCAATCCCATGATCAGAAGAGCCTGGAAGACCGCGTAGTTAAGCTGCGGTGCTTGGGTGAGAAGCTCGACGGCTCGGTTGGGGTCGTTGGTGGCGAGGGTCTTCATTTGTTGAAGGATGTCTAGTAGTTGTGCTGGGGGAAGGGTGTTGAGAGTCTGGCTGATGGCATCGGTGCACGAGACTCCGGGCGGGAGGTCCTTTCCGGGAGGCAGCGCAGGCAGAGAAGAGCCCCCGACGGGAGGGGGAGCGATTGGCATGCCGCCATTGTTGGGGGGAGGAGCGTAGCTGGCGGCCGGGGGACCGTTGTTACCATCAGCCTTGTCCTCGTCGCTCACGGTCTCGTTGCTAAAGTCGACACGGAGCTTGCGACCCATGATTTCGTGGTCATTGAGGTTGCGAACTGCCGATGCGGCGGAGTCTGCAAGGTGAGTTAGCTTTTGATCGGGTTGGCTGTAAGGAAGAGGAGAAGGCAAATATACCGTAGTCTGGGAATTCAGCAAAGCCAAACCCTTTGGGCCGACCGGTCTCACGGTCGTAGACGAGGCGGAAGTTGATTACTCTACCGGCACCGCTGAAGATTTCTGTGATTTGCTCCTCGGTCAAGCCTACAGAAGGTCAAATATGTTAGCGACAATGGATCGGGGTCAAACTGATGAGAGCATGCTTGCTCACCATAGGGAATGTTGCCGACAAAGACGACACGGGACGGCTGTCGGGTGGACATTGTGTGAGACAGTGCGGGAGAAGTCGTCTAGAGGAGAAGGAATTTCCCGTGAAACAACTTGACAAGACACTTCCAACTGGTGACGAGCAAGTGAATGAGAGTAAAGAGCAAAGGGTCGGCGAAGGCTAGATATTTGGCAAGATGTGACCTGCTGGCACCGACGTATACCCCACACCCTAAACGGTGAGAAGAAACCCAATAGATGGCACTGAACGGAGCACTCGTTGTCTTGAAGCAGGAACGGACTTGAGAGAGAGTCGACGTTGTGGGAATGGCAGAGATCGCTTAAAGGGGGCGAGAAGGACTGGATGGCAACACCAATTGGAATTGGAAACAGGAAGGGGCTACAATGAATGATTGTGATTCTCCTGTGTTATTATTCCGTAGTATTCACTCTCAAAAGATAGGTTTCGACTGCTTTGCTCTCTCTTTGTGGGACAAGAAGTGTGGGATTTAAATGTCACAAACTGATGATCCGTCCTCGACTTTTTTGCCAACAAAAGTTGAAAATTGTACGCGATTCCAGGCGCGACGTTGAAGTGCCCCCACCCTTGTTCGTTGCTGTAATTAACTTGGCAGCGGGGACGGCCCCAGCTCTTTGACGTGCTGGATGCAGCAGGGGCTGTCGAAGGCGTGCACGTGATATGGCATTCTCGGGGTGATCCGTGCGTCTTTTGGGAACCGAGAACTGAATGGGTGTTCGTCAGATTGTTGAAGCACCAGCGACAGCGGTTCCACACGACCTTGAAGCTGCAAGCTCTTTCTCCACAACTGCAAACCAGAGGATCAAGGTGAGCATCACCTAGCCACCGAAAACACCAGTCAAGATGTCGAACCGCAATCCATTCCAAGATTATATGAACAAGATCCAAAATGCGGCCCAACAGTCTGGCCGTAGAGGTGGTTTCCCCGGCGGTGGTTTTCCCGGAGGCAACCCCAGAGGTCTCATCCCAGGCATCGGCGGTCTCATCCTCCTCGGTGGTGGTGCTCTGCTCTTCCAGAATGCTCTCTTCAACGTCGATGGTGGTCACAGAGCGATCAAGTACAGGAGATTAAGTGGTGTCAGCAAGGATATCTTTAGCGAAGGTACGTTTCCTACCAAGGCATAGACTGCTGTTGGAATGCACGGCGGCGATACTTACACGGTCTTTCCCAACAGGTACCCATTTCGTTATCCCCTGGTTCGAGACGCCTATCACATACGATGTCCGCGCGAAGCCGAGAAACGTTTCCTCCCTCACCGGAACCAAGGATCTCCAGATGGTGAACATCACCTGCCGTGTCCTCTCGAGACCCGACATCCAAGCCCTTCCCCAGATCTACCGCACCCTCGGTACCGACTACGATGAGCGCGTGCTCCCTTCGATCGTCAATGAGGTGCTGAAGAGCGTTGTTGCCCAGTTCAACGCCAGTCAGTTGATCACACAGAGAGAGATGGTTGCCAAGCTTGTTCGCGACAGCCTGGCCCGCAGAGCGGCACGCTTCAACATTCTTCTGGACGATGTGTCGTTGACGGTACGGCTATTTTGACGATTGAAAGCTTTAATAATGGGATTTTGCTGACTTGTTTTCTAGCATCTCGCTTTCTCCCCCGAGTTCACAGCAGCCGTCGAGGCCAAGCAGGTTGCCCAACAAGACGCCCAGCGTGCGGCATTCGTCGTTGACAAGGCCCGCCAGGAGAAGCAGGCCATGGTTGTCAAGGCTCAGGGTGAGGCTCGTTCCGCAGAGCTCATCGGTGAGGCTATCAAGAAGAACAAGGCATATGTGGAGCTCAAGAAGCTGGAGAACGCCCGTGCGATCGCACAGATTATCCAGGAGGCCGGTGGCAAGAACAGGTTGCTCCTTGACTCGGAAGGTCTGGGGTTGAACGTGTTTGAGGATGTCCAGAACAAGAACTAGGAGTCGGAGAAGTCAGGACAAGTAAAGCTGGCGGCGACGGATCAATGAATCTCCACTGTATGCTGTAAGATGGACAGGTCATCAAATCCCCCATTGTGTATGATTATTTTAGGCGGGAAACGGTGTAAGGGGGCATGAATTATGGATGCGTAAAGCACAAAATTACCACTTTGTTCTTAGATGCACCTTGCAACACTTTTAGATACTCTGTCTCACTTTAGAGATGGGAGGCTTTTGGAGGTCAGATCAAGGTCGTTCTCGAAACACCTTGCTGGTAATCTCTTAGATTCTCATGAACTCTGTAGAAAGTGCTGAATTCCGTTCTCCCATACAGGATTGGACTGTTCTTATCAGGCAGTCAAAGTCGCAAACCATAAGGCTGAAAGCATTACCAAGCAGGGCAACCCCCAGCTCAGTGCACCCCACTCAACTAACAGCCAGGAAACGCTTGCCCCACCAACAAGAACCCCTCCTTCCAAGCATCATTCGCAGCCTGCCTTGCCTTGCGGTGGATTGATTGATGGTTGTCTGCCTGGTCTAGGTATTATCACCACCACCACCACTTACATCTCAAGACGAACACTTTACACGATTGATTATCTTGGCCCCGCCGTCTCGCGCGCACTCGACATCGAAACGAGAATTAGAAACGCAAACGAAAGACACACACATAAAACCGCCAAGATGCTCGTCAAGTAATCCCCCTCCCCCTCCCCCCCACCCTCTTACCCCCGTGATAGTGTTAGAGATGCGCAAGGAACAAGAAGAGATGCTAATGATGGAAAACAAAAAAAGGGTCCGCACGCTCACTGGCAAGGAGATTGAGCTTAATGTCGAGGGGGGGGATAAGGTCCGTTTCTTTCTTTCTTTCTAAACACCTTCACCACCACCGGTCGTCCTATTTTCGTCTCGTCCTGTCATCAGGCTGTACCCGTCATCGACCGCGCTCTCTCGACACTGAGATGACTCCAAACCCTTTCAAGAACCGTCTCACCTCTCGATCAGAATGAAGGCAGAGTGCTGACAAAAAAAACAGGTCTCAAAGATCAAGGAACTCGTCGAAGAGAAGGAGGGCATCCCGCCCGTGCAACAGCGTCTGATTTTCGGTGGCAAGCAAATGTATGACACCTCTTTTCTCCTTGCTTCACCCCTTCTCCTCCGTCAATAGCACCATACATAGTTAGCGCATGACCAGAGGCTAATGATGGGACAACAAAATACAGGGTCGACGACAAGACCACAGATGACTACCAGCTCGAGGGCGGGTCAACGCTCCATCTCGTACTTGCGCTCAGAGGGGGTCGTCAATAGAGAATAGAATAACAACGAGAGAGAGGAGAGGGTATGGGAATCGGGAGATGAAATAATACTACATAAAATACACACATTCAGCGATCACTTTCCACGGTGGACATGCATTACGAAATGGAGAGCAGAGGATGTGAAACTCGATTAGATGATTACGTCTAAAGCGAGAAACAAGTATTGCAACAACATGAGTATCCTGATGAACCAGATACATGGTGCTAAAGCGAGAAACAAGTATGAGAACAACATCAAGTATCCTGATGAATCATATACATGTTCAACAATTGCAAATACATCAAGTGGTGACATGAACCGTTATATTTCCAGCCCATCAATATCTCAGAAACTCCTCCGTTAAAAAAGCAGATGAGGGTATCATTCTTAATGCAACCATAACTCCGTTCAAGGAAACCCTTGGTATCCGCCAGTCCGCTCAAATGCGCCAAATTCCATCCATTCCATGCCATGCCGTAAAAGAGAGATGTTGTTCCGTAGATTAATCGGTGGAATCAGTGACGAACCCGCTTGGCTGGGCGCATGAAAGGGTCCCTGTTGGGTGCGCGCCTCTGATATATCTTGGGAGGCGGCGGATTGGAGCCACCAGCACTTTGCGCAGCGGTGGGATTCTGCGAGCTGCCAGGTGAGGACAGAGAAGGTAATGTGTTGCCCTCAGGAGCAGGCGATGTCATGATGACGGCTACGGCGTTGGAACCCGGAGCTGCTGAAAGAAGTCTAGACCGGGGTTTGGCGGTAGGGCGCCGTTGAGAAGAAGAAGAGGGTTGGACTTTGCTGGCGGACGAAGAAAAGTCGCTTTCGAGCTCGTCAATGGACAGAGCCCAGCCACGGGCAGAATTGTCGGTCTCGGATTCACCAAACAAGTCGATGTCGGCGTCGTCCGCGGCAGCACCATGGCGAATGTCATCCTCGTCATCGCTGAATTCAACGACGTTGGCGGGTTTGCCGGAGCCTTTACCCTTGATGCTGAGCAGGCGGGATTCCCTCTCTCTCTGCAGACGCTGAGCCTCGGTTTCAGCTTGAGTAGCGGGCTGGCTGGCGGGATGAATGGGAGTAGAGTTGTTGAGGGTCGCAGCAGCGTCGAATTGGCGTTCGACACGGGCATCGCGAAGCATAGATGCGGGCGCCTCGAGAACTTTGCCGATGGGCGCCCTTTTGATTGGGGTGTTGACCTTGAAGCGGGCCTGCTGGGCAGCTACCTGCTTCTTTGTCTTGGAGAGGAAGGACTTCTTCTCCTTGGGCAGAGTAGACCAGTGAGGGCCTCTACCGGCGGCCGTGCGCTCCTTGGGAACTGGCAGTCGTCTCGAGTCCGGAACCGAGAGGACCTTGGCCTGGCGAGAAGTCTTCTCGTTTTTCATGGCGGCCATCTTCTCCGCGAGGGCGCTGCTGGCGTCTTCGACCTCCTTGTCGGCCATCTGCTTGTACTTGGCGTAGACCTTGTGCCAGTGACGCTTCTCCTTGGGCTGGAAGTTGTGCTGTCTGGCAAGACTGGGGAACTGCTTCTGGATCATTTTCATCCAGAATTCTTCGGTTTGGTTGTAAATATCGTCGGTTTGGTCCAGCTCCCAACGACGGAGCTGCTCCGCGGTCTTGACGTATCTGATCATTCTGACGGCGTACTCGGGTGGTAGGTCACCTAGGCTGTCGATCTGTTCGATGTTTTTGATAGCAACCTTGAGGCAAGTTTCGGTGAGCGAACGAGGACCGAGGGAAGAAAAGCGACTTATAGAGGCCGCGGTTGGTGAAAGTTGAGCCATGGCTGCGAACGAAATAGAAAATAACCAGAAAAAGAGCCCCGCTGTTTTTCGAGCCAATTCACCCAACTCAATTCTGTTGCCGTACACAATGGAAAGGACGAATTCTTTTCTATTGTCGTCGAGTGAATTGAATGCCGATTTTTCAACAATAATACAAGAAGCCTGAGCTTCAACTATCCAGTCGCACAATGGTTGGAGGAGTACTCGAATTTATCATAGATGAACCGAAGGAGCATTTTCCGGTGGCAGTGTTTATACAATCAAAGGAGACAACAGTTGTCAAGTTAAGTTGAGGAGATGTGGCAAGTCAAGAAGTAAATCCAACTCAACTCAAATCGGTGATGATAATCTTGAAAGAGGTTGAGGTGGGAAGTTACACTCTTTATACGAATCCCGTGGCTTTATGTAGAGTGACGCCTGACCGCCCACTCCATCCCGCGGATCGCTAAGCCCCTAGCGGCTAGCGTAAATCTTATCGCAGTATCCGACCTGAGCTGCAGCCTGCAGGGGATCTTGGCCGACATCCATTTTCGCATCGTCGCATGTGGCAGTCATCGTTGGAAAGTTACCGTCCTCTCAACACCACATACGCGCCCGAGAAGTGTGTTCCATGAATCAATCTGTAATTGTTTGTTTACGTTTGACTGAACCCTGATTCTGACATCATTTGAACTGGAGTATCAATTTACCAATTGTCGGCAAGCCACATTTACGATTTCCAAAGAGGATCATTCCAGCCTGATTGACGAGGTGCGACTTACCACAACACAACTCTAATCTATTACATATCACACCATGTCGTCCTGGGGCTTGCTAGACGACAAGGAGGAAAACGAGCTACACAAGTCTCGCCTCCTCAATGTCGAGGAAAAACCCTTCAAGCGCGTCACCAAGCGCCTAAACACCCTCCACTCACTCGTCATCTCTCGAGCGCGTCCTCAAGAACCAACTCCTCCACCAGAAAGCAATGGCACCGGCGAGCAACACAATGACGCGACGCCCTCTCCCACCGCCGACCCAAAAGACCTCGCGCAGCTCAGAGAAGACATCACGCTGGATTTCGCTGCATTCGATAACAGCATTGCACGCATCCAACTCCTGCTAAGTGCCAACGAGCGAGAGCGCGAACGATACGCTGCCGACCGGGAAAACATCCTCAACACATCCCAGACTGTGCGCGATAATACGACCCAACTGCGCATTCAGCTTGACCAGGCAAAAGCGACCCTAGAACAGCGCCGCAAGTTTGACGAGCTGGCCGACCAAATCACCCGCAACCCAGCACTGCGCACTCGCGCGGAGCAAGCGTCTAACCTGCGCAAGTTGGAAGAAGAGATTGCCGAGCTCGAGGCGGAGAGTAGGACGTACGCCGTTACCTGGCATGAGCGCCGCGACCAGTTTTCCCGTATTATGGACGAAAGTATGCGGCTGCGGCGGCTCATCCGGGACGAAAAGGAAGAAGTCGAGCGGAGGGAGGGTATGGATGATGGAGAGGCCGAACCCGGGCAGACACCTAGACCGGGGACGCCAGGTGGGAATGCCACTCCTCGACCAGAGAGCGGTTTGATGCCCAAGGGTGGTGCAGAAAGCGGAGAGGCAGCGGGGACGCCACGACCTTTGTCGACGGCTGGCGGAAGAACTCCTGCGAGGGGGGAGAGTCCCGCGCCTTCGACACAGGATAACCAGTCCTTCCTCAAGCCGACACAGACTATTGGGGATAGTTTCTCACAAGTTGGCAGTCTGGCGGCCAGTCGAGAGGGGACCGCTGAGCCAAAAGCTGAGCAAGACGAGCAAACGCAACAGGAGGAGAGAAAGGAAGAAACTCGGGAGGGTGATGTGGAGATGGTCGACTCGCAGGGTAGGGATTCGGAACCGGATAGTCCCCTTTCGCCGCCCCCAGAAGACGTGGACATGCCGCAGATTACGGTGGATGATACGATGGACACTACGTAGAGGAAGGCGCCTGTTACTGCCTTGCACAATCACTTGAGATACTTGTAACCTCATATTGGCGATCATGTTTGGACCTTGGGGGAGGCTTAGGTTTCGACAAGGGCTTCCTCCATGTATTATCAGAACAACCGAAGCGAACTTGAGAGAAGGGAAAACGGCGTAAGATGAGCGTAAAAAGAATAATCACAGAGCACCACAGTCTTGAAGCATAAAACCCGTCTGTCCTTCACATCATCAAATGTACTCCCAGTACTCCATGCCTAGCAAGAATTAAACTTTAGAACCGAATTACTCGGCCGGAGCAACCTTCTGCCCAGCTTCCAAAGCCTCCTTGGCCTTCTTTAGCTCCTCCTCCGGTGCCGTCCCGTCGCTCTCTGAGATGGCGATCTGTTCCTCTAGCTTCTGGACTGCTTCCGCGATACGGTCTCTCAATGGGCCAAAGACGTTCTTGGTCTCTTCTAGGGCGGTTTGCTTTTACATAGAAGGGTTAGGGTTATTTACATCTCAAGTATGCATGTGACGGAGCTGGAAAGAAGAGGAAATACCTCTTGCTTGAGCACATATTCAGCATTGCTATCGAGATCGGGGTTCTTGGCGGCAATGTCGCCCTGGAGCTTCTGGATGCGCTTCTCTTGGTTGGCGAGCTCCTTGTGGTAGTACGACTCTTCCTTGACGAGGCGGTTGACGGACTGCGTTGCGATGGCGAGGGGGGTTGGGGGTGCCATGTTTTCTTGTTGATTTCTGTGTTTGGGTAAGAAGGGTGGTATGAAGAGGGTGTGTTATATGGGGGATGTAAGATGGTTGCCTGTGTGAAGCTGATATGAGGGTTTGAGTCTCTGCCTGCTGCAGGTGCAAGTGGTTGTTGATTTTGGAGGTGGGGTTGGCGGGGTAGATTTTCTGTGAGCTGACGGGCGTGCTTCGCTGGGCTGAGAGACAGCACTGCAGCAGCACCCAGCAAACCTGGGATAGGAACTCAATGTGCAAGTACACTGGGAGCTTTAACTTGCTTTGCTCACAATCATGAATCTAAAGGTGATGTCTCTTGTCTGGATCAGTGGACTCATGACGTCCTGGGACTATATTACGTTGGCTCTAATTCTCCAGCTTCCCCTCATCGTGTCGGCGTTTTCGTGCGACTGGTTGAAGAGCTTCCCGATCATTGCGGTCTTCAACCGTGACGAAAACCAACACGTTGGGCTTCCACGACGCACAATCAACCTTGCGGTAGATTAGCTGCCGAACCTCATTCGTGGCGGCTGCCAACGACTCATGGTCCTGGGCTAGGATATGACTTGGGAATCGCCGTTGGGAAGCTCGTTTGCGTCAATGAAAACGAGGAGGGCGTTGGCGGAGCATTAACATGATATCAGTTATTTGTTGCTGGTTGAGAGCGTATAGAAAGCGTATTGATCTACGGGCGGTTGCCACCAGCGACTCTTCCCTGCCTACCGCAGGCTCGCAGCTGGTGCTCTGCTTGGCTTGGCTGAGGAGTATAAGGCCAAGCTCTCGTAAAGTAACTTAGGCATGTGTTCTTTTCCGCTGAACACCTGCCAACTCGCCCTTCCACACGTTCTAGTAATGCTGATACGCATATGCGAAGAATCTGGGTGCATGCAAGTTCAGTGTATTTCTCGTGTCCTCGGGTTAGTCGATATTGGCAGCCCCGTGTAGGTGCGAAGGGTTCGCTTTGGGGCGTTTAGCCGAAAAATCCATAACCTGAGTCCTGAAAGTGAGATATATATTTGAAGATAGAAGTGGCCAATGCCTTGTGTATCAGGAGTTCCCTGATAAACCAAGATTGGATATCATTGTAAGGAGGCTGGGTCTGAATGTCAGGTCCATTTTCTTGGTTCGAAACACTTCTAGATCCCCAACCCAGAAGAGGTTGAAACGTCCAACGGTGCTGGGTTCGCCAGAAGATTCGATCTCATAAAGGATTACGCTTGTTTAGTTCTGGCTAAGCTGCTGACTCAAAAGTCAACCAAACCCTGTGCTGTCTCCTTTCCGTGCCAGATGCAGACTCTGTGATCTTGATATCCATCATCACAAACATCAAATCTCAGTTCCAAATATTTCAAAACACACTGCAAGACATGGAATGCCCAGCCCACCCTCGTGGACGTCACATGGCCTTCGATTGGCGCCCCCCACAGGTTCCAGGTTTGGCGGTCTGCACGCTGCAAGGCTTGACTTGAACTGAGATGCGCCAGGGGAACCTTGAAGGATTACGCTAACCGTGCCGGGATGCAGCTTCGGGGGTCTCTAGCCGAGTTGGGGAAGCTCCAACTTTGGAAGCTGTTGGACCTGGGACTTTGTGGCCACTCAGCGCCAAACCCCACCCCCCCAATGAGTGCTGCCGGGGGCGAGTTTTACTGAGAAATGGACACGTCGTGCGGATGGTATTTTCAAACTCGGGCAATAAGGCTGGCTGCGTTTTCACTTCTGTTCAAAGTCCTTCAATTCATTCACTTTTTTCGTAGCGAATTTTTCTTTCTGGAGGCTGCTAATAACAGTTCTCTTGCGCATGGTAGTTCCGTCACTTCTGGTTTCCCCCTGAATTGACAGGAATAATTACTTTAGTTACACTTCCTAGGTAGTTTGAAATCCTAGGTTCTCTCTCCCTTTTTGTGTCTTCTTCAAGTCAGAGACAGAGTCCATCTCACTTTCGATTCCCTCAAGCGAATACTCCCCCAAAAAGCAACATTGCCAGCCGCGAAATCGGTTTGCGCAATCGCAGCCATGGATAACGCCTTCGCTAAGTCGAGCGAGGAAGTGCTCGGCACTCTAGGAGTAAACCCGACAACTGGTTTGACAGACGAGCAAGTCTCGACGTTACAAGCCAAGCATGGAAAGAATGGTATGTCTTCAACAACAATGCGGCGCAATGCTGCCTTCAACTTGCCGCAGAGTCTTTAGCTAACAACCGTGACTACAGCTATCGCCGAGGAACCTCCTACTCCCCTCTGGGAGCTCATTCTCGAACAATTCAAAGACCAGCTCGTCATCATTCTACTCGGTTCGGCCGTGGTTTCGTTCGTGCTTGCGCTTTTCGAAGACGAGGGCGGATGGAGCGCATTCGTTGACCCAGCCGTCATTCTTACCATTCTCATTCTCAACGCGGTCGTCGGTGTATCTCAGGAGAGCAGCGCTGAAAAGGCGATCGCCGCCCTCCAGGAATATTCGGCCAACGAGGCCAACGTGGTGCGCAATGGACAGATTCACCGGATCAAGGCTGAGGAGCTCGTACCTGGCGATATCGTCGATGTTACCGTTGGCGCCCGTATTCCCGCCGACTGCCGCCTGATTTCCGTCCACAGCAACAGCTTCGCCGTCGACCAGGCCATTCTCACTGGAGAGAGCGAAAGTGTTGGCAAGAGCAGTGATGTGGTTGTTCGCGACGAAAAGGCCGTCAAGCAAGACCAGGTCAACATGCTCTTTTCCGGAACTACAGTCGTTACGGGTCACGCCAAGGCGGTTGTCGTCCTGACTGGTTCTAACACTGCCATTGGTGATATCCACGAGAGCATCACTGCCCAAATCTCCGAGCCGACTCCCCTGAAGCAGAAGCTGAACGACTTTGGCGACCAACTCGCCAAGGTGATTACTGTTATCTGCATCCTGGTCTGGCTCATCAACATCCCCCACTTCAGCGACCCCAGCCATGGCAGCTTCGCCAAGGGTGCTATCTACTATCTCAAGATCGCTGTCTCGCTCGGTGTGGCTGCCATTCCCGAGGGTCTCGCTGTCGTTATTACCACCTGCCTTGCCCTGGGAACTCGCAAGATGGCTGCCAAGAACGCGGTCGTCCGCAGCTTGCCTTCGGTCGAGACTTTGGGAAGCTGCAGTGTTATCTGCTCTGACAAGACTGGCACTCTAACCACCAACCAGATGAGCGTCAACAAGATTGTCTACCTCAACAGCAACGGCACTGATCTGGAGGAGTTGGAGGTCGAGGGAACCACCTTTGAGCCTCGTGGTGACATCAGGTCCAATGGCAAGGTTGTTACCGACCTTCCTCAAGAGTCTGCTACGGTGCTTCAGATCGCCCAGGTTGCCGCTCTTTGCAACGACGCCCGTCTCGACTATCATCCCTCTTCGGAAAGCTACTCCAACGTGGGCGAGCCTACCGAAGGTGCTCTCCGTGTCATGGTTGAGAAGATTGGTCCCTGCGCCCCGTCCGGCTGCCACCCCAAGGATCGCGTTCACTATGCCAGCTCCTGGTATGAGAAGCAGTATGAGCGCCTCGCTACCTACGAGTTCTCTCGTGATCGCAAGAGCATGTCAGTCCTGGTTCAAAATGGAAAGGAGCAGAAGCTCTTCGTCAAGGGCGCCCCTGAATCTATTATCGAGCGCTGCACCCACACTCTGCTTGGCCGCGACGGAAAGAAGGCTCCTCTGAACCGCAACTTGGTCGATCTTCTCCTCGAGGAAGTCGTTGACTATGGCAACAAGGGTCTACGTGTTATCGCTCTCGCTGTCCGTGACAACGTCCAGGGCGAGCCTCTTCTCCACAACGCCAAGTCTACCTCCGAATATGCTTCGCTCGAACAAAACCTGACTCTCGTTGGTCTCGTTGGTATGCTCGATCCTCCCCGTCCCGAGGTTGCTGGCTCCATTCAGAAGTGCAAGGACGCCGGTATCCGTGTCATTGTGATCACCGGTGACAACCGCAACACTGCCGAGACTATCTGCCGCCAGATTGGTGTCTTTGGACCCAGCGAGGACCTCACTGGCAAGAGCTACACTGGCCGCGAGTTTGATAACCTGAGCCCCAGCGAGCAGCTTGAAGCCGCCAAGCACGCCTCTCTGTTCTCCCGTGTTGAGCCCACTCACAAGTCCAAGCTCGTCGATCTCCTCCAGTCCCTGAACGAGGTCGTCGCCATGACCGGCGATGGTGTCAACGATGCCCCCGCTCTCAAGAAGGCTGATATCGGCGTCGCCATGGGTTCCGGTACCGACGTTTCCAAGCTCGCCTCCGACATGGTCCTGGCCGATGACAACTTTGCCACCATCACCGTCGCCATCGAGGAAGGCCGCGCCATCTACAACAACACCCAGCAATTTATCCGCTACCTCATCTCCTCCAATATTGGCGAGGTCGTCTCCATCTTCTTGACCGCCGCTCTAGGCATGCCCGAAGCTCTCATCCCCGTCCAGCTCCTTTGGGTCAACTTGGTAACCGACGGTCTCCCCGCCACCGCTTTGTCTTTTAACCCTCCCGACCATGACATTATGCGCCGCAAGCCCAGAAAGCGCGACGAGGCCCTCATTGGTGGGTGGCTGTTTATCCGCTACCTCATCATCGGCACATATGTCGGTCTTGCTACTGTCGCTGGTTACGCCTGGTGGTTCATGTTCTACTCCAAGGGTCCCCAAATCAGCTTCTACCAGCTCTCGCATTTCCACCACTGCTCGACCGAGTTCCCTGAGATTGGATGCGCCATGTTCACCGACGACCGGTCTCGTGCGGGTTCTACCGTGTCTCTTTCCATCCTTGTGGTAATCGAGATGTTCAACGCCATGAACGCCCTCTCGTCAAGCGAGTCCCTCCTCACGCTTCCGCTGTGGAAGAACATGATGCTCGTCTACGCCATCGCTCTGTCCATGGCGCTGCACTTTGCTTTGCTTTATATCCCTTTCCTGCAAAATTTGTTTTCGATCTTGCCTCTTAACCTCGATGAGTGGAAGGCCGTGGTGTTGATTAGTGCACCGGTCATGTAAGTTTTGCGCTCTCTGCCCCTTTTGTCTTTTACTCCTCCCCTCCCTCCCTCTGGCCTATGAATCAGCTTGCTAACACGGTTTTCAATCAGTCTTATCGATGAGGTTCTGAAGGCGATAGAACGCACGTTTATGGTTGAGACTTCGGTCGCTCCCCTCCCTAAGGGTAAGAAGGATCTATAGACAGAGTTGGCTTTTTATAGAGAGAGCAAAAGAAAAGAAAGATCTTACGAAGAAAGATACTTCTGGGCAAAAACCGGTAGTTACATATTATTAGACACAATTGTATATGAAATAAATCATATAGCGTCGATTTTATACAGAGATAAATATCTACAAAGTTATTTTCCAGTCACTAAAACCCGACATGTGCGACTGATGTGTTTGGCAACATGTGTGAGACGCTGTCCAAATGACCCTCTCTCTAAAGTCAGTTGTCCTTGTCATCCTTGCTCGGAATCTTTCGAGGTGTTAAACTGATGCCATTAACATGTGTCTGACTATTGTGAGATGACAACGTGCAAAGAGTGGCTTGTCCAGTTCTTTCCCATTATCCTCCCAAAATCACTCCGAATCTGTCCCTATTATGCTCAACTTCAGGATACTGGGTCTCAGGTGGTACTCTGTGAACTTGCCATTTCACCGCTTCCCTGAATCCTTTGAGAGACACGACTGCTATACTCCTCATGCCTGACACCGGAGATCAAGGCCTGGCTTGTAAAGTGGTTTCACTATGTCCCGAAATTCATTGATGTAATTCAACGCCATGTATTTGTGCCCACGCCAACATCTAGGCTTTGCTTTGCTCCCAAACACACACCCCGTCCAAGCGCCAGCCTTCTAATCCTGCCGTCCCTTGAGCAGCCTCTTGGTGATCTTGTCCTTCTCAATGATATACACGTGCGCGCCCCAGCCCGAAAGCGCGTCTCGGTCCACCGCGTTGAGGAGTGATTGTGAGATGGTCTCAAACAGCTGGTCGGGGCCCTATATTTCTTTTCGTTAGCACACACCAACCTCCCCTTGTATATCAGCCCAAGAAGAACATACAAGATCAGGCTCCCACAAATTCTCACACATGCCAAACAACTGCTCCGTCGCGGTCCCGCTCACAATAAAGTCTTTGGCGAAATCGATGCACCCGATACTGTCGAAGCCGCAAATAAACGGCTTGCCCGTCTTGGGGTCCAGCCCGGCCACTACGGGGGAGACAAAGTACGGGCCGAAGCGTTTCTCGTAGAGAGAGGAAGAGACCAGGTTGGCAAACGTGCGGGGGGCGATTTGCCGCTCTTCGCGGAGGCGGTACATATTCACTTTATAACGGAAGAGGTCGGAGACGGTGTTGACGTCTGTCGCCAAGCCGGTGAGGCCGAGGAAGACGTTGTCGCCGTACTGGAAGATCTTGGGGAAGTTGTTGGACACGGTTAAAGCCTGCAGGCCGAGGCGCAGGTCGCAGGCTATGGCTACGCAGTCTTTGCCTACCATGGCTACGCAGGCGCCGCCGTCTGTTTTATCACATCATCTTGTTAGACCGGACCGGGGGGAGATATAAGGGGGATATGGGGATTGGGAGGTGGTGGGAGGAGTTGGAGGAGGAGGGGAGGAGGTAGAGGAGGGAAGAGGAGCGAGGTGGGGGTCGGCGTACTTATTGAGAATGGGGACGACTGGTTGACGACATTTGTTAGCTAAGTTGATCCATCATACATGACAATATTCTTAGAGAAAGAAAAGAACATACCATCTTGTCTGTCGAGTTGTTGTCGCGAAAATGGAACTACCTAACAAGCAAGCAGCAGTGTCGATGCTGGCGATGGCTTCGCTTCGCTTCGATGATGTAGCTTGCACCGGATTGCACACAACACCGTTCGTTTCGGGATCCCGTTAACTCGTTGGGTTTTCCGGCGAAGAAATTAGAATCGTGTATTCGGAGGAGTCGTGATCGTGGTGTGTTGAGCAGCTATCGTCGTCGCGAGCTCTCGTTGCAGTTCAATCGGTAGGTTGGTATTACTTGGTAAGGTCGGGTCGAGAGCTCTCCCCAGCTGCTTGGCTGGCTGACAAGGAGGCTGCTCGCTGGAAGGCAACACGCAGCTGGCGCGGCGGGCGGGACGAGTTTGGTATCCACTTTACAGGTTGCAGGGGTGGTGGTACCTGACCTTTGCGGTTCCTGGGCAGGAGGAAAACGGGAAGGCGGTAACGGACGGCGTAATCGCTGAAGCCTAGGAGCACACCCGCTACAGAATATTGGTGGACTTACACCGCGATGGCAGTGTTGCTCAATGGAAGAAACGACTGCACCGACGTGACATGTTCGAATTTTCATGAAAGTGAAGTACCTTGTTTGTGATCTTGTAATCTATTGGGGGTCAAAGAAATCTTGCGGAAATCCCAGTCGAGCTATTTGCAGTCGAAGTATATGTATCCCCAATGTGCCACCATTTCCTGTTACGAGCATCTGTCTCCATGGACCTTCAGCTATTTCAACTCTCGACGAAGTACACCGAGTACCGACCAGACGTTCTAGAGTCATCCTCATATCACTACGTATTTCATCTTTCACGATCTTTGGATAACAAGTTTCCATCAGACAAAAAGTGAAAAGGTAAAAATGTATCTGCAATTTGTTCGAAGTGGTATCTCTCCTAAACCCATCATCCCATTTCCCATCATTCCTGAAAACAGACTATATGCGACTTTTTCCCCCTATCTTCCTCCTCTCTTCCTGCTCTCCAATCCCGCAACGCTATGCTATGCCGGTTTGCTGTGTCGAAAAGTTCAATTTACAAAAGTCGGTGGTATGCCTTCTTTTCTTTTTTTGGTGTATACAAGAAAATGAAATGACCCGTCTCCATGCCTTTGCCGCTGAACACCAGAAAGCCAGAACCCCCATAAACCCAGAAAAGAAAAGAAAACCAACGCCGTAGATCAAGGTCAACGCCTATGAACCATGCGAAAGAAAACAAAAAAAAAAACAAGTTTGTAACAACCCACGACGGCGACGGTCATAAGCAAATCGCTCATGTCCGGCCGCGTCGCTCCGCCTCGTAGAGCTCCCTCTTCACATCCATGAAGAGGTCTTCAATCTGATACACATCCTGTCTGGAGAGCTGCACAGTCCGCAGCGTATCCAAACCGCCACGGAAGATATTCATAAGCTTCTGGACCGGATCCTCCTCGGCCGTCGTAGCATCCTCTTCGTCCTTGTTAGACACGGTGTCTTCCGGACGTGTCTCCTCGATTTCCATCGATTCCTCGGCATTGGCCACCTCAGCCGCAGCCGGCTCGATGTACTCATCCTCCTCCTCGTCTCTGTCGTCGCGGCGTTGACTAGCGCTGAACGACTCCAGAGCGATCTGTGACTGCACCTCTTCGTCATCAGTCAAGGCATCATACCCCGCTTCAACGTCCATAGCGTCTTGATGTTCAGAAGGAGCCGAGCCAGCTGGTGCGTTTTCCTCAGAGGGAGTGGTTGGAGGGCTAGACAGTTCAGGAGAGGAATCAGGAATGCGCTCCATCGACTGCTTAACCACCTCCTGGGGTTGAGCAACCGCCTGTTCTTGACGCATCCCAGCGTCAACTACCACTGGCTGACTGTCAGGCACCTCCGAGTCCTCCGCCGAGTCATGCCGCGTTCTCTTATTAGTGTCTTGCGCCGTCGAATTTGTCCTCTTCCGCTTCGGTCGTCCCCTTTTACCCACTGGCTGCGAACTTGGAATCGTCTCGAGATCTGGTGTTGATAACCTTGAGCTGGATCTTGTGATCCTCGCTGGCATGACCGCAAGTTGAGGAACCGACTTCCCAGTCTTCTTGGATTCCCCCTCAACCACAATGCACCCCTGAGTCGGTGTTCTCGTGATTGTAGCTTCAGGCGATGCAGAGGAGTGGACGTAGTCTTGTCGAGCCACTGTTCCGGCATCCAGTTCGACCACGAGTCTGATCATGCTTCTTTCGTCCGCGTCGTCGAGACCAAACGAGGTATTGTTCGAAGGGACAACCTCATTCGGTCCAGCTTGTTGCTGAGCAAGTTCAAGCGTTTTCTTGGCTCGGCCAGGACTCGGCGGAGGTGGGGTGGACGGGGCATCAACAAACATCTCATCAGATTTAGGCGTGGGGGTTTCGTGGTGAGCCGCAGTCCGAGGCGCTTTAAGTGGCGTTGAAGGTTGTTTGCGCCCATTATCCGGGATGGTCGGCAACTCAACTTGCTCAACAATCATACTGTCCGCGATGACCTCTTCCTCTGGAAGCTCGGGCTCCTTCTCCATGTCCATCGCCTTCTCGGGCGAGGATGGAAGCGAGACCTCGGGCAATGCCACTACAGTAACGAAGCCATTTTGGCCGGCGGGATTCGGAGCTTCACCGTGACGTGCAGGAACCGGTGAGCCTCCAATTGGCGATGAGGAAAACTGCCACTCGTCAAGGAGGTTGTGGCTAGCAGACCTGGATCTGATCTCGGCCGCCAGCGGGTTCCGTCTTGGCTCTGGAGGAGATGAAGGCGGGTCTGTCATGTCTTGCTCTGGAATGTACATCGGCTGACCACGACGCGGAGTCGGCGTTGATGACACAAAGTCATCGAAGCTCCCATCAGGCTCGGGGGTCGCCACATGCTGGGAGCTGGCAAGGATCGGGGATGGACGGCTCTCCAAAATCTGGGCTTCGTCCTTCTTCGACTTGCGTGGGCTCGATCGAATTTCGGGGAACAAGGCAGCATTCTCTCTCTGTCTTTCACGGACTTCCTTTTGTCTTTCGGTCAGAACCTGAGACTCCAAGGGCTCGACATGAACAGGAGACGGCTCAATAGCCGCAAACTGCACTTGCGAATCGTCATGTCGGAGTCGTGGTACTGGGGTGCGGCCGCTTCTACGAATAGGGGGCGCGTCCAACTTCTTCTTGGCGGATGCCGTGACCTTTGCAGGCGCGGGTGACTTGGACGGGGACGAGGCCAGGCGAGGTGTACCTTTCCGGCTACTAGATCGCGTTGATATCCTGGTGAAGCTGAAGTCATCAAACGAGTCGACGAATACCGGCCCCTGACCGGCATGTTCGGAGCTTGCAGTTTCCAGACCCGGGACGACAATGTCGGCATGGAGTTGCATCCGTATAAGCGCAGCCTTTAGTTCCGCTGGATATTCGAGATGCGCGATGCTCTGGAACATTCTATTCCACAATGCCACACACGAGTTGACGATGGACCGGTGGCAGGATGCAAATGACGCGCAGAAGAACTGCTCCAAGTTCTCAAGCTGCTGCTCAGGATGGTCAATGCCCGAGATTAAGGTAGAGAGCTTATCCCAAAGTGATTTGACCTGTACCTGTTAGTTTAAGAAGTTGAAAGAAGAGGAAAGAGTATTGCTTACTGTAGCGGAAACGGCATTTGACTGGTTGCCGAGCAGCTTGTTGTCATCCTGAACCCAAGGAAGAAAACCATGCTGGAGACCAAGCATTGCACGCAAGAACAACTGAGGGTTACATCTTTCAAAAAACCCCTCAAGCTCTTTCAGGATGTTGGTGGACGACTCTGTGTCGGTCGGGCTGAAGTGCTTGTACTGGGAAATAAGTGCCTCACTGACAGCCTTGTACAGGTGGTCGAAGGTGTCGAATGATGACGACCGAGAACCAGCCAAGGCCGTACCCCAAAGTCGACGCCGAGCAGCATCGACAGCCTGCCTGTCGCGTGGCTGGGTTGCCACAGAGAGCACCTCTGCTACACATCTGATAGCGTTAGACGCCGGGACTGCTTCGCCCTCTGTAATAGTGTATTGCTCCATCAAAGCCTTGGAGAGGGGTTCAATAACAAGAATAGCCACTCCTGCATCGCCGGTCTCCTCTCGCACCCGCTCAAAAAGTGCATAAAACAGCGACTCCCAGGGCTTCCATGGTAGGTTCGGAATGGACTTGATGCCACGTTCAAGAACCTTCACAATCTCACGATAGTCGTGGCCGATGGGAATATCACCCCCCGAGCCAGTCGAGTGGTGACTGTTGTGACCAGGCTCTAGCCACCCGGATAGCTGGTCGGCCACTAGCAGCCACACCCCATACGGACGAGGTGTTTCCAGAGGAATGGTCGAGAACAGATCTTGAGCGAGATCCATCTTGGCTTTGTCGGTTTTGGAGGCGAAGAAAGGGGCAAAGACGCCACTGAAGAAATCTCCGTACCCCTTATCGTCCGCCAAGCCTGGCGCAAGTGCTGAGAGTGTCGAGAATAGGGTATAAAGGGGAGACCGGGCAATCCCCGAGTTCTTGCCTGGCTTTTCTGTCAGGGGCAAAAGTCCAAGAGAGCTGACTAGGACTCTCAAGTAAGCCCTCACGGCAAGGAGAAAAACGGGTCCGTTCTCAGCTGAGACTCCCTGTGTCCAGACTTTCTGAAGAACGTTGAGCGTTTCTGCGACGAATGCAGCGGTATCCTTCGAGACCTTGATGTCCTTAGCAGCTGCAGATGCTATCGTAGTGACCAAGGTCTGCCAAAGTCTGAAGGTTGCCGAGTCTTGATCAGCGAGTGCTAGAAAATCCAGCGTCAGAATCTTCTCTAGAAGAGAGAAGACCTTTGCAACATTTCGTTGGATCCACTTGGGATCGATGGGCGGAAGTTCAGTTGGTTTGAGAACGGTGGTGTCCTGAATTCTGTCCTCTTTCCATCTCCGTGGCGTCGTGCAATCCAAAAGACCACCGAGAATGGCGCTGGCCTGCTGGAGATTCTCCTGAGCCGCCTCGGAAGTTGGATCGAGCAGCTTCGCAACAATAGGCTCTACGCTGCGGTCCCAGTAAACGTCGAGCAGACTGGGGTTGGTGTTGGGTTTGAAGGTGTAATACAACAGATTGCAGATTCCGCCGAAAACTGCTTGACGAAGTTCCTCGGTAGTCTTGCCGGCTCCTTTCCGCTTCAGCTGGCTGATAAGAGGTGTGACCAAAGTTGGAATATGCTTGCCAAACGTCCGGTTTTCCAGATTCATCAAGAATGTTAGCCGATTCCATGCCCGGTTGGCAGCGACTTTTGTGGCGAAATCACTGCTATTGAAGCAATCTTGGATCAGATGAAGCCACGATACAGAGTGTTCCCACTTGTCCAAGGGGAGCCGGAGGAGCAAAATAACCACACTCCAGATATCCGGCACCACAACAGACTCGTGCTTGTCCTTGATCATGGCCTTCAGTCTTTCCTCGTAATACTGGATGTATTTTTGGTCTTCTGAAGTGGAGTTGAAGATCTCCATCACTTTCCGCGCCAAATGCTTTTCATGGCCGATACTGAAGGCCAATTCCAAACCCAGCGCAATTGCGCAGGATCTGATGTCCTTGAGGTTGCTCAGCATATCGGTAAACAAGTCAAATAGCCAGTCCGAATGCACAATCATGAGTTGCCTTGACTGCATGACAAGTTTCCGGTAAATATAGACTCGCGACAACACAATGCTCTTTCCCTTGAGATGTTCCTCCATCTTATGCAGTGATGAGACCAACCTCCCCACCCTGTCGGAGCTCATGACCTTCGAGGGGAAGTTTTGAAGGGACAACACTTGCATCAGACGGCGAGCAATATCTTTCGGCGTGGACGAATCCTCGAAGGAACGAATGCAATGATCGACGATGAAAATACCAAAGTCGTTACTTATGGACGACGCAATCGCGGGAAAGTTGAGAAAGGTGATGAGCATGTTGAGAGCATGGTTGACCAGGGTGGCATCCAAGGTGCCCTGAGGCGTCTTGGAGACGATATCTCTTTGTATGAACTGCATGAAGAGGCTCATCTTCTCCTGCAAAGCGACCCTATCTGGCAGGTTGTTTGAGGCTTTCAATGCGCGAGTGAGCATCTCGTAAGAGTCGAGCTTGGACTCGCGGTCGCCGCCCGCAAGCTGCTGTGTTGTTGATTCCAACATGGCAGCTAGGTTGACATTCGGGTTCGAGGGGTCGAAGCCGGGACTCGTCGTGGGGTTGAGGAGGCTCGGAACGTGGTTCGTCACTTTCAAGATAGACTTGACTGGCTTCGACGCGCTTCGAGGAAGAGACACTGGAGTTGGGTGTTGCTTCACGGCCTCCCCTTCCCTATACACAGGAGGATCCTTGTATTCAGCCTGGGCTGAGAAGCCAACCTTTTTCCGTATCCGACGCGAAGTTGAATTTGTCGCGGCCGAAGACCCTGGGGATGGAGGACCGGGTGGAGTATGTACGGAGACGCTTGAGCGGCTATGGAGAGCGTTCTTGATTGGGGCAGAGAGTTCATGGTGTGTTTCTCGCGGAGGTGTCGGCGGCCTTGGTGTCAGGGTACTGAGAACGTTGGACAAGAAGGTCGCCGGAGATGAGGACATGTCGTTCGGTTGATGATGAGCTCCAAGACGGAAGGCTTGCGCCTGAGGAGGGCCGAGATGCAGCGGGCCGTCACCTTGAGACCCTGAAGCGACGAGACGGCAAGTTCATCTATGATAAAGAAAACAGAAGAGAAGATTCGATAAAAAGTGCAAACAAAAAGACTATTCCAGGAAAATGAACGTGGTGCATTGGGCTCCGTCTTCTCTATCTTGCTGCCAATATGCAAGTACGACAACCACGAGCGGGAGGATGGGATGAATTGAGTGGTTGCGCTTCAATTGCGCCTGGTTGGCAGACACCAGCCAGGGCAATTAAGACTTTTGACGCGGTTCACGCGTTGCAAGAGATCTGCCTGGTCCGTTCACGCGCGTCGCAACCGCGAACCACTTTGACAGAAGGGTAGCTAGCTTGCCCCACATTCAGCCCCCATCTTTACTATAGTACTAGTAACGTCGCCAAGAAGTGGACTTGTTCCAATTCAACCATGGATTTGTGCAACAGGTCTCAGAGACAGGAGGAAATGTTCCGTATCACCACTCGAAGATGCGATTGGCGAGACAAAAAGAGCAAGGCAACAACTCGAATATCCTCCATCAGCCCTCTCAAGCTCTCGGTACAGGTGTTTTGTAGCTAGGCTTGGTTCAAATGCTTTTTTTTGGCTCTTCTTAGTAGGGTGCCTCGCGAATACAAACTTACGGTTCCTACAGCGATTACACTGCTTTATCCAGGACCTACCAATACCATACCTGCGCTGCGCTGCGCTGCGTGAACGTTTGGCGAGGGGCTCCTAAATTGGCAGTCTTGGTCTGCCATCAACTTGCACAATCGAAGAAACTTGACCTAGCTCATTCATCGCAGCAACAATTCTCTCTTTTAGATTCAATTGACACATTTAAAGCAACCTAGTTTTTCTTACACCTAATCATACATAACACATCAGCCTACCGTTTGCCGATTTGGCGATAGGTGGCGCAAATGGCATCCTCACCTTCTTTTGGGAGGCTCACCGGTCCCGGTTTGTAACCATCTCATTTCAAGCGAGTCCTGGCACTATACTAACGCTGGTTGCAGCGAAATTAAAGGCAGTAAAAGACATCGTCGATCAGTTGACAGATGACCTCAAAACAGATGGTCTGCAGCCTCAAAGTATGGCCCTTTCATAGTTACCCATCACAAGGGTCCAGCTCGCAAGGCTGACACGCACACACAGAACGGGAGGCATTGCTTGAAGAGCTCAAAATATATGGCCGTGATCCCAACTTTGCAGATCCGATTTTTACTCAGGAGGTACAGCATGGTGTTTCTTACATTTAGTACACACCTGGCTGACTGACCTCTTTCTGGGTAGGGTATACGGACCCTTGCAAAGCATGCCTTCAACAGCAGTTCAGCCAACACCTCCCGCGGCGCCCTCAGAGTTCTTTGCAATGCATTGTTGCTCAAACCCAGCGCCAGACAAATCTTTGTCAGTACTGGATACGATGCCAAGGCCTGCAGCAAGCTCCAGAATGACGATAATTCCGATGATGAGTTCCTCTTATGCAGACTGCTCCTACTTTCCACCTATAACACCGACATCGATCTGCCCAAGCTGATTGGAGAGTATCAGCTTGCCGAAGCTCTTGTGATGCATCTTCAAAGGCATGCCAAACGCTATTCACCAAACTCGGCAAGCAAAGCCAGAGTCAACCCCATGGACGACATGGCTATGGCCGAAACCCTCAAACTCCTATTCAACGTAACCCAGTTCTGCCCTAATCAACTAGCCCCTTTTGAACCAGCAATTCCCTCCATCGTCACCATCCTAACCAACCACGACCTTCCATCGCCACAAAGCAAAACACCACTGGATCCACCATTCGGTCCCTTACTGAACACACTCCTCAACCTCAAACTCTCTACCGACGCAGCAAAAGAATCCCTCTTCCCCAGCTCATCACCCACCGTCGTCTCAGACCGTCTCATCAAGCTCCTCGCTCTCTCCATCAAAGCCTACACCAACCCCAACCTCGAGCAAATTGTCACTCCTGTCGTTTGCGCCCTCACCGTGATCTATGAACACGCTCCCGCGGTTGTCCGGAAAGCCGTCCAAACCGCTCTTCTTCCCAGCGAAGAAGACCGTCAGGATGTCCTGGGGAAAGCAGACACTTTACCCTCGCGGCTGCTGCGCAACTGGACAAACGCCGAAGCGCCTGAACTGGGCAAGGCCATCTCGCATCTTTACTTTGACCTTTCCGACAGGGTTCCAAACAAGTTCGTTAAGAACGTCGGCTACGGGTATGCCTCTGGCTTTTTGTTCCAGAATGGCATTGAGATCAAGCCGGACAGCTTGAGCGGGAATGAGGTTGAGGGAAGCGATGGGGTGCGGGAGATTAACCGGCCGGTCAACCCGATCACGGGCCAGTTCCTGGACACCGAGAAACCGGTCGAGGTGCCGGAGATGACGGACGAGGAAAAGGAGAGGGAAGCAGAGAGGTTGTTTGTTTTGTTTGAAAGGTATGTCTTTTTTTTCCCCGGTCCAAGCCATCCTACTCTCAGTCACTCAATACTCACTCTATCACAAAACAGGCTCAAGAAGACCGGCATTATTGACGTGGTCAACCCCGTAGAAAAGGCAATGCAGGAAGGCCGGTTCGAGGAGTTGCCCGACGATGACAAGTCGGATTAAAAGAAGCAACGTCTGCCCGCTCACGGTGGCTACGGTCCTCAGTAGTTTCAACGAACGCCTGATGTTGCAAGCGTGAAGTCGGCAAATAGTGATAACGACTACGACTTGCTGTACGTCGTACCTGGAAGTCTCCTAGTTTGGGCTAAGAACCTCAAGCCACATTGCACGTTTATTTATTCCGACTATTGTCTAAGCTGAATTCCTGAAAAGACTGATTTAAAATTGGATTGATACGATAGCACTGGATACAGTCAATCCGGGGTTGTTATGGGAATCGAGGCGCACCTGCAAGTACCTGACGGAACAATAGTAGAAAATCAGGGCACTGTACGCGGCGCTAATTGTGCTAACAATTTAGCGACCCTGAAAGTAGCATTCCTGTTAGTATCACCTGTTACACAACCAGCCGGACCACCCTGAAAAATTACCTAATACACCTCAAACCCCAACCCGGGTCAGCAGCTCAGCTTCCCAAACAAACGCATTTACTTTCTTGTTGTCACTAGCATCTATCTACCTCCCACCTGTCTCATCAATTCCTGCCGCATCAACACTTTGAAAAATTGCGGTTTCTTCGGATTCGAGTAAGTGAGATCTGCCCGATTGACCCAAATCTATTTTTCGATGAATTTTTTAACTGACCATAACTGCCAGTTCAGCAATTTACTTCACTGCGATGCGCTGGTTGGTTGGTTCACTTCTTCAAAGGAGAAGAATTACTGAGTCGTGACGAGGTTGCCCTAGGCAATCTTTGGTTGTAAATATTCAGTTTTTCAACCAGTTCCAGGTACTCAAAATGCCTTTCGTCGAGGATCCGTTGGAGCCTCCTCTCATGATGGTCCAGAGCGACCTGCAAGAGTAAGTTGCGAATCCCACAACTTCTACTCTTTTTTCCTCTGATGTCCTTGCTTGCTCTCTTGCATCTCTTTTTCCCGTTCCGCGAAACATACACACATATAACCCTGTCACACCCCCCCCCCTAAAAATCCCCACGAACACGAGTTATCTCTTTCCTCTTCAACATCAATTTCACCAGATTCTTGCTGCCGTTGAGGGGACGAAATAGCTCCTTCCTTTTGCATTCATGTATTGCAACCTTATTTTTGAAACAATTTATTAACACTCATTACCAGGTCGGTCGAGGCCGGCTACTACTCGCGGGGGTCATCAGCGTCGCTTGGCTTCGGAGTCGGTGAAGGCGCCGGTCCCACTGTTGTCACTCTTGACGATCACGACGAGCCTGCGCTCAACGAGCAGCTCGGCATCATGCCTGCACCTGTTGTCGACACGGGCCAAGGGTCGAGTGTGAAGACGCCCGCTTCAGCAAACAAGCGTGGCCGTCCCTCGCGGTCATCTTCGGCTGCCGCAACACCTGTGGTCGCCTCATCCGCCAGAACTCCCCGTTCAGCGAGGAGTACTACTGCTGCTAAGAGCGCCAGCAAGGCCGCTGCCACACCTCGTTCTGCCAAGAGCGCTGCTGCCCCCAAGAGCGCGCGCAGCACTGGAGGTCGCAAGCGCAAGTCAGAGGAGATTGAGCCTGAGCCTGAGCAAGATGAAGCTGAGGACGAGGAAGCCGAGGAGGAGGACGACGCTGAAGCGGAACCAACCCCGGCCGCAAAGCGCGCTCGCGCCGGTCGTCCCGCCCGTGCTGCTGCCGCCCGTGCTCCCAGTGCGCGGCTGGCTGCTAAGGCTGCCAACAAGCCCAAACGCGGTCATCCCAAGTCCACTGCTACTGCTGTATGTACCGCATTCCTCTTTCTCGTGTACGTTGATTCTAACTCATCAAACAGACTGCTGAGAAGAAGCCCAAGGGCAAGGGTGGCCGCCCCAAAAAGAGCGAGATCGCTAATGGCGCCGCTGAGTATGAGGTCGAGGCCATCGTCAACGTCAAGGCTGAAGGCGCATCTACACTTTACGAAGTGAAGTGGAAGGGGTTCCCCGCAGACCAAAACACCTGGGAGCCCAAGAAGAACCTCGGCGGTGCCAAGGATCTCCTCAAGGAGTTTGACGCGAGCCAGAAGAAGTCGGAGATTGAAGAGGCTGCTAAGAAGGCTTCCACAGCAGCGAGCAAGAAAGAGCCAGCCGCAAAGGCTGCAAAGCCGGCGAAGGCTGTTAAGAAGGTTGCTTCTCGTGCTCGCACGATGTTTGCTCCCAGGAAGGCTGATGCCAAAAAAGCTGCTGCTAAGCCCGCTCCTCCTGCAAGGACTTCTGGCCGTCCCCTGCGGAGTCGCAAGTAGATGAGATTGATTGTGTGGCATGTCACCGGTCATGATTGTGTTTCTTAAATGGTTTATTCTTTCTTTGGCTGTACTTTTATTCTCAATCTGGCATGGGTTTTTCCATAGGTTGGTTGGGCTCCGGGTGTCTGTTTTTTCTTTTCCTAACTTCCGTGGCAGCAAAAGCGCACTGCTTCGTGGGCACCTATGCAATACAAGCGGCAGGGATACCAATTGCGTCTCATATGGCTTCATTCTCATCTCTGGAAAAAGCGCGGGGTTGGCAAGGGCGGTGGGAGGGCGGCGATTTGTGTGTTCAGTGCGCCTGTGTACAAAAACTTGGAAGCGACGTATCATTATCTTGCTACCTTTCGTCAGGACTTTCCAAGTATCTCATTCTGTTCTCCAGTATTCACCTCACAGCTTGCTACGGAGTGAATTGAAGGGACTCGCTGCCGATTGGAAGATGTTAGTCTCATCCTGTCACTCCTGGTCATCCGAGACGAATACGGAGCTTTGCTTGTGTGGTCTTTACATGACTACACGCAAGACTTGCCAGTTTTTCTCATATCTGCACGGCTAGGATGGAAAGAATACAAGTAGGGGACTATCAATGACAACGTCAATAGGTAGACTCACTCTTTCCAAATTGTACTGATCAAAATGTCACAATACGTGGCCGACTCGGGTACTTCGGCCTCGAGTGGTGCATTGGACTTGCAGTTGTCACTGGAGGTCTGAGTGATCTTGGTAGGGATGGCCATGAATTATATTCAACCACCACCACCCACCACTGCCTACAACCACTTATCACCACCTACCACCACCCGCCAAATATATAATTAACGTATAAAAACTATAAAAAATATACGAAATATACTTTAATTATGTATTTAATTGCGACATAATTAAATATAAAATATGAAAATAAATATACCTAGAAGCAAAAGTTGGTGTGCGAAATGATTATTCTATGGTTAATATTGAGGGTCAGGGTTAGAGCGGTGAAACTATTAAAATTTCGATATTTTTAATGTTGGAAAGAAAATGGAAATAGTTCTATTTGTACCGAAATTTCCCATCCCTAGATCTTGGCGCGTCAGTGGGGCCCTGTTATGTATGACATGACGTTGCGCCATTCCGAGCTTCCTGGAATTTTATTTGCTGTTCTTCTTCACCTTTTTTTGACATTTGATTTCTTGGTCCCCGAAAAGTGCTGACAACAACGTCGAATTTCTTTCGATCCGGTCATTCTCCATAGCTCCGGAACTTAGACATCTTGCATTACACAGCATCATTCAAACAAGCATAAAAAAGTTTAAAAGACGCCAAAAATGGACGCCCTCCGCTCGGCCATCCAGCCGATAACCCACAACCTTCCCACCCCCATTCGCGACTTGGGCGTCTCCATCATCGGCGAGAAGTGCTACAACGCTCTGCTTCTCGACATCGACATTGAGAACACGGAATGTCTGAAATACGCCATCAGCAAGGGCCTGGGCATCGGCATCGTCGGCGCGTCGTCCATCGTCAAGGTCCCTCAGATTGTAAAGCTCGTGAAATCGCGTTCTGCGAGCGGAGTTTCGTTCTTGTCGTACCTCCTCGAGACGAGCAGCTATTTGATCTCTCTGGCGTACAATGTCCGCAAGGGATTTCCTTTTAGCACGTTTGGGGAGACGGCTATGGTTTTGGGGCAGAATGTGATTATTACGGTGCTGGTGCTGAACTACAGCGGGAAAGCAAGCGCGGCGGCGTTGTTCGTGGCGGCGCTGGCGGTCAGCGTGGTCACGCTGTTCAGTGAGAAGTTGCTGGATATGCAGAAGCTGAGTTACTTGCAAGTGGGCGCTGGGGCGTTGGGAGTCGCGAGCAAGGTGCCGCAGATTGTGGCTATTTTGCAGGAGGGCGGGACGGGGCAGTTGAGTGCTTACACTGTGGGTTCTTTTTCTCCTCCTTATTTTTCGCTTTGGTCTTGACGCTGACATGTTATGACGCGAAACAGGTCTTCAACTACCTTCTCGGCTCTCTCACGCGCATCTTCACGACCCTGCAGGAGGTGGATGACAAGCTGATTCTGTACGGATTCATCGCGGGTTTCGCGCTCAACTTGGTGCTGGCGCTGCAGATGGTATACTACTGGAACGCGCCCTCGGCCAAGGCAAAGGGCAAGAGAAAGGAGGCTCCCCTTGCTCATCAGCTTCCCGGTGCTGAGAAGCTTGCTCCTCCCACCCCGGCATTTCCCTCGGCGTCGACAACTGCTCGACCCAGGTCTAAGGGCCCTACTACTCGCCGTCGCGGTTAGAAGAAGAAGCGGCAGACCATTTGATTTTCTTTTAGGGTGATGCACCGGATTTCTTGGGTTTAAGCATCCGGCAGCGTGTGTTATTATTCAAGTTCGCTAATCGAAACATTTTTGTTCGTTTCGTGCTGACAGGGAGTTTGCTATGTGTGACGGCGTAAGGGTTTATTGCATTGTTCTAGGATTCATCAGACAGCATAGGGGTCTAAAGTTGACACGTTGATATCGCGGCCACCTCAATAGCTCAAGGTCGTGTGTGTGGTGACAGCCCAGCCAATCCGGCGCTAGAAATTACAGCGACCATCATGGCGGGTGCCGAGCGTGGTTAAGCGCTTCACCGGGAAAGCTCACCGACTCCGCGAACGGAGGGATCCTAGACGACCCCGTCACCTCAGGGATCGCAACATTGCATTCGCTTTGGCCAGACCCTTTCGGTCCCCGGAACGACCCTGGAAGTTTTCCCCGCATAACCTCACATGAAAAAAAAAAAGCAGCTCAAAAATATTTGTCGGTTGTTACCGTCGAGATAAGGAGGTTCGTCGTCACTGGTCAGGGACACTTCACGTAACATCGGAGAGACGGAATATTGCTTGACACTTTGACCACAATCAACCTCCAACACGTAAAACTATCGAAGAAACTCATGGGAGTACACCACCTTTAATGTACAACTCTGCAAACAATATACCGAGTGGTGGGTTGACGCTAACAAATAGGGTTCCTGGGGAGCATTTCACCAATAACTCCCTTTTTGCCTGCCTCTTTGTTCGAGACAGATTCCACAGAACAACACCAACCCAGCCTGGACCTAGACCTAGAAAGCCATGGAGCCACGATGGAAGAAGACCCTCCTCACCGCTCCCAACAATAATCAATTGAACATCATGCAGACACTGGCCTAAAACCTTCCTAGTGGCGCCAAGATGGGCAGCTATTGCGAAATCGCAAGAAATGTCCCGAGCAATCCGCTCCGTCTGATAATGCTGATCTGTATGTTGTAGCAGCGGTAACCCCCCTTCACCCTTCCCGCCCACACAAGTCGCACGAACACAGGGTACAAGGGACGGGACATTTTTCTCAAAGGGACTGTGCGGTGTGAAGCGGTACAATAAGTATTGTAATAATCCTGCTTGTTCCCTTTGTCGTTCTCATCCCGTCTCTCGATGGCGCCATAGGTAACCTTATATTCGTACCGGCAAGTTCCCTCCCCTTATTTATTGCGTCAACTTGGGTTGCGTGATCGTGATTTACTCCACTGGGACTTATACAAACCACGAGACCACGTTTCTCGTGGGGGAGGGTTGTTGTTTGTGGGTGTTTTTTCTCTTTTCTCAACCCTTTTTTTTATTTTTATTCCGAGTCTCACAACACCAAACTTCACTTCCCCACGATATAGACGCCACACCTTATACATGGCGCTAGCAACGTGTGGGTTAACATATTGCCGTTTTCGATCACTTACACCTATACTGGCGAAAGAGGCTTTCTAACTGGACATCGGCAGTTCTTGGCTAAAGCTTCATTCCCAACGCCTTCAATCCCCCGCAAACTAAGTGCGGGTTCCTACCGGTGGTTGGGCTGAAGTGCAGCTGAAACGTGGGATACACGTGGGATACACGTGGGAGAAAGTACCTCACTACACCCTCACAGGAACTAGTTGAAATCTGGTATAGACAACAGTACAAGCTACAATGTCACCAGACCTCAACTCCATGCCCGCCTCCCCAGCTCCCGGCGCTGCTGTTCCCGTGAACAGCACCCGGGGAGGAGGCACCAGCAAACCAACTACCAATGGCGGCATCAACGGAGGAGGCCAGAAACAGCCCAACATCCTCTACATAATGGCCGACCAACTCGCCGCCCCCTTTCTCAAAATCTACAACCCCGACTCGCAAATCAAAACACCCAACCTGGACAGCCTGGCCGCCAAATCCGTCCAGTTCGACTCGGCCTACTGCCCGTCCCCGCTCTGCGCCCCGTCCCGGATGAGCATGATCACCGGCCTCCTCCCCATGAAAATAGGCGCCTTTGACAATGCCGCGCAAATCTCCAGCGACATTCCCACCTATGCCCACTATTTGCGGCTCAAAAATTACCACACCGTCTTAGCAGGAAAAATGCATTTTGTCGGAGACCAGCTGCACGGCTATGAAACCCGCCTAACAAGCGATATCTACCCCGGAGATTTCGGGTGGGTGCCCAACTGGGAGCAGCCTGACACGAGACTAGAATGGTACCATAACGCCTCTTCCATCTTGCAAGCAGGGACCTGTGTTCGAAGCAACCAGCTGGATTATGACGAGGAGGTCATGTACCGCTCCACCCAATTCCTCTACGACCACGTCCGAGAAGGTGAAGGAAAGCGACCGTTTTGTTTGACCGTGTCATTGACGCACCCCCACGATCCGTATACTATCGAAGAAAAATACTGGGACCGATACGAGGGGGTGGATATTGACTTGCCGAAAGTTTCTATCCGACAAGAAGACCAGGATCCGCACAGCAAGCGACTGCTAAAAGTGTGCGATTTGTGGGATAATCCTTTTGGTGAAGAGCAGATCAAAAGGGCGAGGAGGGCGTATTATGGCGCGGTGAGCTATGTGGATGACTGCATTGGAAAGTTACTCGACGTGCTCAAGCAGTGCCGCTTGGACGCGGACACGATTGTGGTGTTTAGCGGCGACCACGGGGACATGCTGGGCGAGCGCGGGCTGTGGTATAAGATGAGCTACTTTGAGTCTTCTGTCAGAGTGCCTCTGTTGGTTTCCTACCCAAAGCAGTTTGCGCCGAGGAGGGTTACGCAAAATGTTTCTACATTGGATATTTTGCCGACTATGTGCGATTTGGTTGGGACGAAACCCCATCCGCTGCTGCCTATGGATGGCGTTTCGTTGCTGCCGCACCTGGAAGGACGGTCGGAAGAGGGGCACGATGAGGTTTTTGCGGAGTACACTGGTGAAGGAACGGTCCGGCCGCTGATGATGATCAAGCGGGGAAAGTGGAAGTACATCACCTGCCCGGCGGACGGGAGCCAGCTGTTTGACTTGGAGAGTGACCCCCTTGAAATCCACGACCTGGTCAAGGAGGGGGCGGTTGGAACGGATGAGGAGATCAAAAGGGTATTTGAGGGCTTTGAAAAAGAGGCGAGGGATAAGTGGGATTTTGACGATATCACGAAACAAGTCCTGCATTCCCAGAGAAAGAGGAGGTTGGTCTGGGGGGCTCTAACAAAAGGGAAGTTTACGAGCTGGGATTATAACCCTGAGGATGATGGGCGGGAGAAGTGAGTCTTTCATCTTTTTTTTTTTTTTTTTTTTTTTTTTTGGTTGTTAAGAGAAAAAAAGGATGCTAACAGGAGAAATAGGTATATCCGCTCGCATATCCCACTTGACGACCTGGAGAGGAGGGCAAGATATCCAGCTGTTGATGAATTCGGAAGGGAGACGGGTGGGAAGATACTCGCTCATCAGGCTGGGGCGCATGAGGAGTAGTTGAGTACCTTGATGGTGTTACAGAAGGGAAGGTGTTCAACTACCTCTCTTGGAGGCGAATGAATGATGGCGGTGTTATAGGCTGTAGGGATAGTGTGTTCAACCGTTACGATCCGGATTTGGCGTTTGGGGTGGGTTGATTTTGAGCGAGCATATGGTATACGAGGCGTTTAGGGTTCATCATTAGCGAGTTATGCATCAAGACTTTACTTGAACAATTCAACTTCTTGGAAGAAAACTGATTTTCATACCGTTATCTACCTGGTCATGTGGTGAAAGGTCTGGGTTGTGCACCGTTAGGGCGTGATCTTTTCCATAAAACGCCCGCTATTTTTCTCTTCTACATGTTCAAATATTATTCAAACGCATAAAAAAGAAAAAAAGAATCTGATACATCCAATGTAACTTCATACTCATGTCATCTAATTAATTGATACACGTCAGCTACGAAGGGTTTCTTTTTGGGTGTTTAATCGAGAGGATCACGCCCTTCCTTGCGTTGTAAATGCATGCAACATTAACCAGGAGCTTTCACCCTGTGGTGAAGTGGTATGAAAGGAAGTTGGTAGTGTAAATGCCGTCAAATTAAATTCAAGAAGGTTCTAAGTAGGACCGAAGTGCAGACCTTGCCCAAGCGGCCAAAATGCAATGAATAACATGTCAAAGGATGATTCTCTATATCAAATAACACAATTCAAACAACTTCTTAAAGGGTTGTGATATCTTCAACTTTGGTCGAGTTCGAGAAAGTTTGACTGAAATGAGAACCTTGATGAACCCCGATACCACCAAACCCCGCTAAACCTAATTCGGCAGTACCTTGTCGCACTGGAGCTGGAGCTTCTCCCCGCCAAAGCCAAAGAAGCAACCAGCGCATTGCTTTGCGCCAACCTGGAAACATCACCAATTCCCATTCCCATCTTCAAGCCCAACTACCTACCTGCGCGCAATACTCCCAACGAGCTGTATCTACTCCTCGATTTAAAGTTGAAAGGAAAAGAAAGGATTGTTAGCGACTCGCGAGAAAGAGAAAGAGAACAAGAACGAAGAACAAAAGAATGGCATCCCTCGGCCTAGCCCCCGAAGAGCTCAAGCACCTCGAGGTGCTGCGCAACCGCCTCGCGCAGCTCAACCACAACATTCTAAGCGTGCACAAGGCCATTGCCACGACTTATCCTTTGCCTAGTCGGTATGTTTTATATTCTCTTCACCCTATATGTCCCGTCCTCTGTCTTCCATCCTGCCCTTTCCTCTATTATTGCCCTGCCCCTTCTCTCCACCTCTTCCGCCCGTCATCTCTCCCCTGCTTTTACCTCTCCCCATCCATCTTCCCCTTCTCACTCCTGTTCTACCTCCCCTCTATATCCTCTTGTCCCCCCGTACCTCCCCGTTTCTTTCTCCCATCGTCTCCCCCGTCTGGTCTGGCTTCTCTACCCCCCTCTATGCTTGTGTATATATGTACTAACGTGATTGTTAAAATGTAAAGAGAATCCTTCCAAACCTCCACCTCTATCCTCCAGCGGAGTATCCTCTCCATCCAGGAAATCCTAACAGAAAACCACGATTTATTCCAGCGCATCGCCGTGCACCCCTCCACTAACTTCCCGGGCCGCCTGCACCGCGATTTCTTGGGGGGAATTCTCCGAAAGAAACCTGAGCCCGAAATAGAAACTGCCGTAGAGGAAAGCCTAGCAGCTGCCACCGCCGCCGGGATTACTGCCTCTGACCTGGCGAAAGGGCTACGAAAACGCCGGGACGACGACGACGACGATGACTACGAAGAAGAAGAAGGGGAAGGGGACCCGACCAATGAGAAGTGGGCCGATTGCAGGTATACTTTTGACCAGGCTTTGCAACACTACGGACTGGTGCAGGAGCGGAAGAATTTCACGGTGGAAGAGCAAAGTGTGGGGATTGGGAATGTAAGGACTGGACTGAAAAGGGATTTGAAGGAGGAGGAGGAGGAGGAGGAGGAGGAGAGTGGTGAAGAGGAGAGTAGTGAGGATGAAGAAATGGGGGGACAAGAGCTAGGGATGGGGATACCGAATGCTGCTGCACAACCAAATACGACGACGACAAGAGGAGTAGGGGGGGGAGAAAATATCCAGCCGGAACATTTACTGTGGTTAGCGGCGCGGGGAGGGCTGAATCTGCCCAAGAATATCGAGTTGGAGGCTACGCGGGGGATGAAGAGGAGTAAGGGACGGGGGTTCTAAGGACTATCTATCTTCCATAGGGAGAATGAAAGTCATATTACAGTTAAAGAAACGGATACCACCAATCAAGATGTTTATTTGGCTAAAACACAGGCGGTAGGTATGTGATTAGCGTGGGGCCTGGCCTTTTGACACTGTTACATTTACAAATACTCTGCTTTCGCTGGGTGTCAGGACGACGGGTTCCAGTGTGTCTTGGGCAACTTAACCATACCTAGGTGCCACTACGATCGATGTTTCCTCAAGGACGGGGAGGCTAGGCTAGGCTCCGAGTTGGATGTTTGCCACTTGATATACCTTACCTACCTGGTACTCATATCACCGAGACCAAAACTGCAAGTCTGGAACTGTTGGCAGCAGCATCACTGTTGATAATAATCAGAGTCTCATCTACCGCATACATCATACCTTCAACAGTTTACATCCGACTCGGGACCGCCATAACTATTCATCTTGTGGAATCCGGCAGAGAATGGTGATTGCATGGAGCCGGATTCTGTTTGAATACCTTAGTTTACCTAGATGGATACATGGCCAGAAGAGGGAATACCACAACATATAGAGGCTTACAGTTGAGCGTCACAGAAGAGTGCCGCACGATTTACGGTCTACCTACAATATGGTGTGACATGTAACAGTTACACTTCAAGTCCGTCGGACAGAGGAGAACAGCAAGTAAGTTGTATGTACGTATCATTTGTACTATAACTAAACTAACGAAAAGGTATCCTCGCGAAAAATAAAGAGACATCAATGCCCAGACTTCATGTTCCCTTTCTTTCCAAACCACCCTCCCTGCCTGCCATGAACCATATACTCCCTGATGATGCTTCATGCATTCATGCTCGCTTGTTTATCCATGCCTACGACTTATACCAATGATAAGAGAAGAAAAAAGCACCAAACAAAGAAAAGAGCAGAGAACTTTCGAACGACTTCCGTAGCCAAGCCGGATGAGAAAACATGCATGTAGCCAAGAGAAGCGCGCAAAGAAGCCAGACTAATCAATCAGCTCAGTGGTGTCGCCCAAACAGAGAGCTCGCGAAACCCCTCTTCTGCAACATCCTGGCCTCTTCCTCCGCAGCAGCCCGCCTCTTGACGCTGCCAAACTTCTTGGTGAACTGAGCATCCCTGGGATCCAGCTGCACTGCCGACCTGCCCTCAATGCCGTCGCGCTTCTGGGAGCGGTGGACATGTGCGGCAGTGATATTGCCGCAGTCGGGAGTCTTCAGCTTGTCGCCAAACTTGTCGACGACCCAGATGAGCACGCCGTTGGTCCAACCAAAACCCTCGACGACCTCATACTCGCCACCGCCACCAGCCACATTAGTGGAGTTATCACTGTACTTCTCGAACATGGTGCCTGTCGCCTCCGGACCAATACCCTCGAGCTTGGGGGTTTTGGAGGTAGAACCGCCGGTGGCGTACCAGGTGCAAAAGGTGCTATCCAGATATCTCTGGGCGAGTTTGAGACTGGTGTTCTGGACAGCCTGGTAGGCCGGGTCATCTTCGCCAAAGGTGGCAGGAGTCTTCAAAAGACCCTCCATAATGGCGTGCTGGAGAGGCGGCCAGACGTTGGGTTCGTCCCACTGCTGACCCGTGTAGTAGTTGGTGGAAGGAATACCGCCGGCCTTTTCCTTGAGCATGGAATCGATCCGAGAGAAAGCGTGCTGCACGGCGAGCGGGTTGTTCTTCAGCTGATCGGGAGCGGCGCCGGTCCAGAAGGGGAAGAGCTGGCCAACGTTAAAAAATACCTGCTGGCCGGGAGGAGCGGTGGTCTTCTCGCGAGCAAGAGCATCTTTGTCGAGCGGGACGTAGATGTTCTGGGCGTGACTGGTAACATTATAGTCAAAGTACGACCAGAGCGTCGAGTTCCACATGGTATGGTACATAGCATTGCTGCGATCCTGGGCGGCTTTGTGCCACTCCCCGGCCATGGTGTGGTTGCCCAGCTTCTTGAGGAAGTCGGCGATGGTGGCTTCGTTCCAGTAGAGAATCGAGTTCAAGTCCACAGGCACGGTTTCGATCACATTGAGCGAACGAAGAGGGAAGTAGATGTGCTCGGCGGCGTCACGAGGGGTGCGCATCCACCGAGAGCTGTAGTCCCATCCAGACTCGGCCCCGCTAGCGAGGTTGGCATAGATACTGGCCTTCTGGGAGTGGTTGAGGGGCTGAGTGACAGGGTATATAATTCCTGTCTCCGCGTAGTACGAACCGTTGTTCGCTGTGATGTAGTCCTCGCGGTAAGATTCCGGCCGGGGTTGGTTGTTGTTGACGTTGTACCTGGTGAGACAATTTGTCAGAACGCCGACTTCCAAGTGTTCATGGGCACAGAATGAGGGACTCACCTGTTGAGTTTATGCTTTTTGCCGTCACGACCAGTTACCTCCACAGTTCGGTTAACCGTCCAGAACTGATACTCCTTGATCAGCAGAGGCACCGCTCTCTCGAGGATGCTCGTGTCGTTCGTGTACTCGACGTAGATTCTGACCATCTGGGACAGAAGGGGAGGCTGAGAGCGGTTGCGGTAGTAGATTCTCGCGCCATTGGGAACGAAGCCGATTGTCTCGATCAAGTCCAAGAAGTTCTCAATGATGTTCTTGGAGATTTGGGTGAAAGCACCGCCCGTGCGAAGCAGACCCTCGATGATCCAGTACGAGTCCCAGTAGTAGGGCTCGCGGAAACGACCGCCTGCTACCACGAAGGTGCGGTTGATCGGAATGAAGCTGTTGGCGCACTCCGAGCAGTTCCCGGGACCAGCATAGCGTCTTGTGAGATCAGGCCAAATGTTGATAACATGTCTCGTGAACTCCCTGATGACGGGATTCTCGATGTTATTGAGGAAGACGGGCTTCGTCTCAAGTTCGTCGTTGGACACCTCTTGGAGCTCTCCTCCAGCGTCTTCAAAGTTCTCGGTAAGGAAAGCATTGAGCTCCGTGTTGTTGCTCAATGGCTTGCTGAGCTTGTTATAAGCTTCCAGCACTTCTTCCACTGACTTGCGCGTCGGCCTAGATCATGGGGAGTGGGGTGTCAGCTCAGGTGAGGAGGTATGTCTCAGACAGGCACGGATGGCCCGACAATGGCATTCAATATATTTCTGACTTACATGTCTACGAATGTCTTGGAGTCGGAGAAGGGACGAGCCAGCTCGACGTCTCTGAGAAGGTCGCCATAGCAGTAGATGGGAGAATCGCAAGGAGCTGTCACGGACCCATTGATGTAAAGAGCTGAGGCTGTCGACGTGAGGGTTGCGAATAATGCTATCGCCGTGGCCACCTTACGTGACCGGCGTGATGATGGTGCCATTGTGAAAAGTCCAGAAGCGCAATTTCTAAGCTACCTTGAAAATGCAAAACTGAACGGGTGAGAACGGACGAGGGGGGTGTGTGTGTGTGTGTGGGAAAGAGAGTGAAGGGAAGGAAGCAAGAGAAAAGAGGGTAAGGTAAACAAAAGGTGAAAAACCTGGAAGAGGGAAAGTGAACCTTATGTACATCTGATAGAAGGTCTGTTTGCAAGGAAGCCACCGTAGGTACCCGCGAACCACAACCACGTTGATTTAATTCCAGGTCGGGCTTCCATCTTCCTCATGACCAGGGCCTGGCAAGTGGGGGAGGGAATGGAAGGGATTCCGCCCAGTCTTCTTGTAAATACCTAAGCTCCTCCTGTGACCCTTGCTGCAGTTCGGTTACGTGCTCAATAAATCATATTAGGCAGGAGAATGGAAGTATTCTCCTAGACAATCCATTACCCCAGAGACATACCTATGTTCGTACCTTTGGATGGGAGCGTGGTATGCAGGGAAACTGCCAGCTCTCGCATGCAGCTTCACCCAATGCCACGAATACGGGAATACGTGCCAGGAAAAATTAATGAACTCCCACACTTCTTCTTGTCTGTGAGTTGTGTTCTGTCAAAGGGCTACCGAGATCCCGAGAGGTCATGCTGATCTCTTCCCCGAATTCCAGGTTCTGTTTCTCGGTTCTCCATCGAGGAAGCTCGGCCAAAGCTGACTTCTTGGCATCTTCTTGAGCTTCTTTCCTGGTGATGATCGTCATCCTGCTCTCTTCCTCCTCCAAATTTTTTTTCCCCGTCCCAGGTGTCATTGAGCCGTAAGGCGTCCGGAAACGTTGGGGAGGACCACGACCACGGGACCTGAGCCAATTCGAGAAATCTCTCAGAACCGCGCAGTACGTGTCCGGTCCAACGAAAACGGTTTCTAGCATTCCACCCGTCCCCAGAGCCTCCTCTGCTTGGTCACACCTACCACAATCGGGGGAAAACAAATAACCTTGTTGATGAACGTTTCTTTCGGTCACAAAAGGTTGACCTACCACCCTACCTACCTCATGCCTCATGCACGGAAACCTTGGCGTGGCTGGCCGTTGCGACTCTGGCTTCCTTTGGAGAAGCTGGAAAGCTCCAAATCTGCAATTGAAAGCTGCTTTCCCCGCAATCGGGCTGGGCGATTCTTCAATCGAAAAATGGCCCCGGCATAGGGCCGTACCGTAGGTAATCTAGCGTAATCCGGCGCTATCATTCGCTAGAGCCCCCGGACCCGTAGTGACGTCAAGCTAGCGACAGGGGTAGTCAGCAGGGCGTGCAGGGCGTGCACGGGAGGTGAGGCGGGGTACTTGGTATCGACCGCTCTTTTAACTGTAACTTGCAGCGGGACGCCCGACGTGTTGGTTGAGGGGGGCGGGGAGGAAGAAACCTGTCAGCAGCCTCAGCAACAAACAGTCTGCGTTCGGGGAGAAACTTGCGATGAGCCGTCATTGGTTTGGAACCGGTATCACGATGTCAGCGGCGGTGTCTAGAGCGCTTGGCCGATAGCTGGATGGCGTGTGCCTAGGAGTGCTTGTTCAACCATTTCCCGGCACTTCGGCTCAAGTGATGAAAAATGTGACCACTGGACCACCATCGAGAAGGCTTCCGTCTCGAGAAACTTGCTCCCCTCCGCCTTCTCCCCCGCAATGGAAGAGGTCCGGTGCCGCCGAGTGTCAACTTCTTTTCGGCAGGAGAATCAATCATGCGTCGTCGGTCCGATTCTGTAGCACACATGAAGCTATTCACCAAGATCTTTGACCACAATTGTCACCGACGACAAAAAATCTGAAATAGCGCCTTGTTCGGTCGACTTCCTCGGAAATAATCGAAAAAACAAGTCGGTGGTGAATTGGCCCGTTATTATCTAACTGTCGAATTTCTAGCCTGATCCTGGCACCATTTGGGTTGACCGACGGCAATATGGACGTGCATTCAGAGGTTGCAATCCAAGCGTTTCAACTGCTTACGAATATCGTGGCGCCACCGAGACGAAACTTCGCACAGCTTCCTCACTTCCTCACTTCGATCGATACATTGATCCCTCCCCTACCACAGTGCCATTCTGTGCGGCATCTTTGTGTTGGCCTTCCTCGAAAACCGTCCAGAGGATACGTTCCAGTCTCGGAATAACAAACTCTCTGTTTTGGACGATCTGGTAGTGGATGACCAATCTGGGAGCAGCGAGCTTGAGTCCAGCCTCTTTCCCCAGCTCGTTGATTCTGGCAGCTTTGGCATCGTCAATGTCGAACCAGACCATGTTGGTGTCGACCGGATGGAGGAGCTTGCCACCAAGATCCGTCCAGGTCTTGGCAATCTCTTTGGCCAACGTATGGGTGTCTTTCAGCAAGCCGCCCTCGCCATTAGGGCCCTTTCCGAAAGTTTCGTCGATGGCCACCCGAGCGGCGGATGTCACGACACCTGATTGACGCAGGCCACCGCCGATCGATTTCCTCACCCAGCGCGCGTGCTTGATGGTGTCCTTTGTGCCGACCAAAACGCTACCGATAGGTGCTCCGAGGCCCTTGGAGAAGCAGAGGGTGACGGTATCGAAACAGGAAGAATAGTCAACAAGGCTGCCAGCACCTGAGGCTGCTGCTTCCCAGAGCCGAGCACCGTCACAGTGCATTTTGAGGCCATGCTCACGAGCGAATGCCGAGATACGCTGGACTTCCTCGAGCGGCATGAGCATCCCGTTCAGGGTGTTTTCCAAGCTGATGACACGGGTCGGGCAGGTATGCACATCGTCATCCAAGTGAACGTTCGCCTTGATATCTTCCAAGGTAAGATAGACGCCATTCTTGGGCACAACGGGCTTTACTGTAGCACCAGTGAGTGAAGAGACGCTGCACGGGCCATATATGTTAGTAAGACGTGACTGGCTTCGCGGAAGGGTCCACTCACCCTCCGGCTTCGTATTTGACGATATGGGACCGATAATCACAAACAAGACCGTGGGGAGGCTGCGTCAAGAGGGACCTCAGCGCCAACTGGTTGCCCATAGTACCAGAAAGGACAAACAGTCCAGCCTCCTTACCGGTCAGAGCCGCACAGTGAGCCTCGAGATCGATGGTCGTAGGGTCTTCGTTGAAGACATCGTCCAACAGAGTACAATTTTGGATGGCAGCAAGCATAGAGGCCGTAGGGGTGGTCATGGTATCGCCTAATATGCAACTTTTAGTCACTCGATATACATTTGAGGTCTGGTACCAACTCACTCCTCAAGTCATGTCCAGCTGCACCAGCACTACCAACCCAAGCATTTTGCCTCGGGGCTTCCGCCGCCGGTCCACCGCTCACACTTGCTGAAGACATTCTGAAAGCTGATGTACTGAAAGACGACGAAGAGAAGTTGAAATGCCGACCCGAGTTCGAATTTGACAAAGAGTATGGTCTTCTGCGCCCTTTATATGACAATGGCAACTGAAGGGGTGGGGGAGAAATTTGCTTCGAGCCGGCAGATGCGGTATTCCCGGTCCTCCACCTCGGCTTGTTGATATAAACTCGAGTGTCAACCACCAAAGAGGTCGCCGCTGGCCCAATGCTTTTCATAATATCTCGTCTGCTGATTGGATGGTGACTTGAGTGTAGGTTTGCCTGGAGGCAAATTTGTTGTATGTCTCAATTCAGTACGAATACCTAGCCTGAGATAGGCCGCCTTTCCGAGGACAAACCTACCGAGCTGACCTCTCTAATATGATGGGATGGATATGTGTGTCTGATGACTCAATTTGAATCATCAAAAATCATCAACTGACAAGAACTGGAAGTTCATGCACTTTCATTCTCAAGGCAGCACCTTTGTTGTAGCAGAGAGGAAAGGTACGCTGCCCACGGCCCCGCAGCAAGTCCAGTTGTGATTTATTAGCGGAGAGATCCACTGGAGATTACACAGGTTCCAGCGAGCGAGTCGCCTCGCCTTCCCTTTAACAATAGACGGGACGAGATTTATGTAGACTTGGACTTATCGTCCAACTTCAACCAACTTCTTTCAACCTCCAGCCCAAAAGACATCGAATTGTTTCAGGATCCATCTCGGTCTTCAAAGATTTGAATGCAACATTAAAGAAACCTTCGCTTCCACCACGTGGCGGATGCTACACAACGGTCGACTGTTTCAAAGCCACCGGCCGCAAACCTGGGTCCATTTGGGGTCTAGATGCCATTGTTCTACATGATCTTTTAAGAAGCAAGACTCCAAAGATCTCGATTTCCTGCAGCACCATCGCGCACAAGGATCAGCTCTTGGAGCTTTTGAGCGCTCGGCATCGTTGCTCCCATCTGATTTGTGTAACCTGAAACACAGTCAGTTTTGGAGAGATCCAACCAGATTGTAATTGCATACTTTGTGCAGGGTCCCGGAGAGACGTCCGAAAATCTTCGGACGCAAGAAGATCATGAACTTTTCAAACGCTCCTCGCGTCTGTTCCAATCAATAGTCATTCATATGCCCAATACTTGTGTCTTCTCCCCCCGATTACGACTCACCTATGCATGATCAGTCTCATTGATTCTTTTTTCCACTTGGATATCTCCTCGGTCAACGCTTCTTCTCCCTACTTGGTACCTATAACCTCCATAACTCTCCGGTCAACAATCGAACTACCTTACACAGCTCCCGAGGCAGTCAGGACACCTGGACGGCAATTCCACCACATTACATATTTCGATTTTTACCTGGGAAAATCCTTTACCTTACTCAGACAAAAGATGATCCCAGCTGTCCAATTCCATGACGGGACTGCTCAAGTATGCCAAAGACCAGCCACGGCCATGTGCTCTGGGTATTGGGTGGTCGGAAAAGCAAAAACACACCGGAATTCATACCAACCAACAACCATCAACTCCGGCTTTCCAGCTACTATCGAGAAACAAACTGCCCTTCTATACCTAACCGACGCACCAAATTGGACACCATGCATTATTGGGCGCAGATTCGCTGATCACAACGTTTCGGAACACCCCTCCCTATTAACTAGATAGCAGTTCTCTATCCATTCTACCAGCTCGCTTATTATCCGGAAGGTTCTGTGTATTCCCAGCACCACCCAGACTTTCGACCGACCATTGTCCCTGTTCAAGATACCTAATGTTTTGGTTCTCGCAGAGCGCCCTTCCCATCACAGAGCTGCCTGACTTTGGCTTGTCACCGTCGTTGTCCTTCCTACGATGCCACCTACACGGTGGAGAAGCAACAGAAGTACACCGCGTTACATGGGTGGTTGCGCGTTCCCCCAATGTCCTGGATGACCAAGGTCGAGGCCCTGCCAATCCCAATACTCGAGGACTGCCGGTACCGTCTGTTCGTCTTGCTGCCCCTGTAAGTTGCCATTCTGTGGCGTTTGAAAACCGCTGTTTACTTCTGCAGAAGGGTGCCACACGGGCTGGAAGTTGATGTTCTCATTGGCATTGTACTGGTAGTTGTTCGGCGGAACGAAGGCGCCAACAGACCCCATCACATCCGACGACACAAACCCGCTTGACGGAACAACACCAATTGAATGCAGATATTGACCCGCTGATCCGAAATACGATGAGCTTTGATCGTTCGGCAATATGCTGCCATGCGAGAAGACCTGACCGTGCATAGGTTGGGCAGCGGCATTGGTCGACGGCTGATATTCATGTGAATATACGGAACTGGAGGTTCCGGTCTGCGCGGTTGCTGGCAAGAGTACTCTTGGAGATTGGCTGCTATGTGAAGATGATCCCGGAGTCGAGCCTCCTCGCGAGGAATCATTCGAGGTTGCGCTGTTATTTCTAGCAGGTCGAGACTCGGAAAGGATACGCCTTGCTAGCGGATTGCTTGCAGAGGCATCACCGCCGTCACCTGATGAAACGGCTCTCCTAGCTTTGATGCGTTTTGGTGCACCGACGAAGCCTTTCTCTTCGGCGTTGAGCGGCAAATTAGCGAGCAGGCCTTTGAGGATACGGTACAATGCTGCGGTGGTCTTGGACTCCTTGTACATCTCCTCGAGCATGTGCAAGCCCCTGTTGATGGCGTGAAGAACGGTCTCGCGCTGTGGGAGGTTTCGAGCCTCGTCGTGGACAAATGCGGAGCACATGACAGTCGCCGAGTCAAAGATGCAAAAGATGGCATAATGGAACTTGGCCCCAACCGACACCATGTTCTCGAAGAAACTCCAGGATACGTCCATCAAGTCTAGCCCTGCTTGGACCCCCGAGGCACGGAGAGACGACTCGAGATCCGACATGGGTTTCGCCGAGTTCCTTGTAACAAATGGCTTCAGCGGACTGAACAGGGACATGTACCCGATCAGGTGAAGGTATCGACGCTGAAACACTACCCATTCAAACTCGGAATCCCATTGGGTATCTGGATTCTTGCGGGCATACTCAGCAGGTAGGTTGCTAAACCACTTCTCGACAGCGTCTCTCAGCCGGCCAGCAAGCTCGGTGGGGTTTGTTTCTTCCGCCGGGCTTCGGGGGGCAAGCTCCGCCAAGCAGTCCAGACACAGCTGACAGTGAAGATTCATGTGGCGGAATGGCGATGGTTGGTTCGGACGCTCAGGATCCATCTCGAGTGCTAAGGTCGGCATCTCAAAGGTGCAATCGGCGTGATTGACCAACAGGGGGCGTGAAAGCATCGAACCGAGGGCACTAAAGCTGGTTAGAAGGCGGTCTGCTATGGACTAAAAAGCACACTTACAAGTCCCACATGTACAACACTCCCCAGAGGCGCCTTCTCATCTCACGGTCGAACTCAGACATGCCCTCGGACAAGGAATCCTTATGGAGACCTGCACTAAGTCAGCTCGCTCGGTTCTCATGTCCTGGAAGAGGAACCATACCTATCTCATTGGCTGCTCGGATGGCTCTGCTCAGGGCGTGCCACGCTTCCGTCCATTTCTCGGCCGACTTGTACCAGAATGCCGTGAGGAACAGCTGCTGCACATGGGTCAAACCGCCCTTCCCTGGAGAGATACTCTGGCTCAGCTTATCGGCCGCCGTATGCATGCGCTGGGCGAATGTTGCTGCATCGGCCTTCAGCTCGGTCTCGAGCCTCTCCCGGACGCTATCATCGATGATGAAGTGCAACGAACAGGCACACACTCGCAAGATCAAACTTGTAAGCTCGGGCGTCACCTTGTTCGGTGGCGTCGCCCACCAACCGTCATACTGCGTTCGGAACTCGGACGGGTAAAGGGCATAGTAGTGATGATTCGCGCCGTTCAACCAGTTATCGACGAGACAATCTACATTGGTCAGCACTGACGGAGCTCCTGGGGTAGCTGGAGGCTCTTACCAGTATAGGGCTTTGCGGGCATCAGTTCCAGAGCAGCCTTGAGTTCCTCGGATGGTTCAGGTTCATTATCCACGACATCTCTTCCAACCTGCGAAACCGTTAGGCAATTGTGCAACATCAACATACTTAGGAGAGTAGGGGGCTACCTTGGGACCACTTCCATTTCCCAGCACAAGATGATGGTCGTGGGGCATGTATCCAAGAGCGTTGAGTGCATCGCTGACATCGATCGCAGGGCCCTCATCCTCGTCTGCTGTACCGTCAAATAGGCCCGTCGGATCGGGACTGTCGGCAGCCCTCTTCCTCGATGCCCTGTGTGATGGGGACAAGGGGTCAACAAAGGGCTATGCTGCTTGGAACGTATTCAGACCAACCTCGACGGAGCATCAATGGGACTGCCGTCATCTCTGCTCGTCTTCGACGCCGCTGTCTTGTTGACAAAGCGGCAAAGATGCGATACCCCTCGCTTCAAGCAATGGTTGCATGGGAACTGCTTGTTGCACTATACGACCCGGAGATTCAGCAACATACTAAAGTGAGTAACCGCACTGCGGCCCGGTGCCGGGGATTTTAAATTCTCACCTTTTGCTTACGCCGATGGCATTCGACGCAGGATGGCACCGTCGTACCGTTCTTCGGACTCATCTTGTCTTACTTGAGTGTCGGAGTGTTGATATCGAAGTGGGATGGTAAGCGTTGATCTTGTTGGGCTGACTGACGGCCAACTAGTAGGAGTTATATCGTGAGCAAGTTGGGGTATTTACTACCGCCGATCGAAGGGTGACAGAAGCGGAAAAGCAGCAGCAGCAGCAGCACCTACGTTTAGCTGATGAGATCCTTGGTAACCAACCCCGGATCAGCTCCCCCCTGTTTGCTCGACTACAAGTCCCTTGTGCAGTGATACAAGGTTAAAATCACCGAGGCTGACGAGGCGTATACTGCTTTTCTTCACAATCACCATGAATTCGTACTCGGAATCTTCTTCTGGACCCTTGGAATTCCCATCCATCGATCGCCAAGACTCTAGGGAACTTTGGGGGTCATTTGCGTGCTGTCGCAGGCAGGCGGGTACTTTGGTCCATTCACAGCACGCCGGGGAAGTGTTGAGACCCTAGTCGTTGGGATGCCCTTCAAGTGACAGGGAGAGCTCAAACCACGACATCTAGACATCATTTCCCAAAACCTTGATTTTCCTCATGGGAAAGACCAATTCCAAATTCAGGGTCCCACTAATGTAATTGGCTAGCCGATTCGTTTCCACAGCCATGGGAGAGCCGGCGTGAACTCCAAAACCATGGAACCAAGGCACCGGGCTCCAACCGATGAACCCCAGAGAGCTCCAATACGCCCAGGTCTCATGCGGGGTTTCGATCACCACTTTCTTTTCTCAACGTCAACATCGAACCATTCAGCGCAATCTCAACGAGCCGTCGGCGCGGGACATGGTACCGATGGCAATGTCTCGTCATCAGCGATCGACAGTCCCTTACTCATTTTAACAAAGTGCTGCCTCACCAGCTTGATCTGGGCTGCGTGGGCCGGGTTGCCATATTGCATGGTGAAACCATCACTGTGCTCGACAAAGGTCTGGTTGGCCGGTCAGCCAAAACAGTTTTCTGAGTGAATGCTGACAAAAGCAAAGAAAAAGCAAAAGGGAAAACGGGTAGCTATCGATGAGCCTCAATCTTGGGAACGGGGCTATGGACGGATTCGACTGGACCCGAGGGGGGGGGGAGGGGTGGTGATCACTTACATCGCAGTCAGGGACGTTGTGGCCAAACAGCGACCAGAAAGTGTCCCCAATGACCTTGGGACTCGCCTCAAGTTCCCGGAACCATGCCGTCAAGTTTGCATCAGCCGAAGCAGCATTCCCCAGCCAGCCGTACTCGCCGGCAAAGTATGGCTTGTCAACGGTGGATACTAAGTGGTGCAGTCCGTTAGTCTATCTGACTCGGGGGGAAGGAAGCCAGCCGGCCCGGACGAGATGTTCCTGGCGAGATCTCCTCACCCCCTTTTCGGCAAACGCCCATCTCTTTGCCCCTAGGCAGGCAGCAGCTCTCTTGTCCCATGCCGACGTCGCGATCATCGATCCAGAGATCCGAAACCGAACATATGCATATGCATGCAGATGGGAATGGGTTAGAGGGAATCGACTGGCTTACAGGTATTCAAATCCTTCTTCAGCTTATCAATACTAACGGGATAGTAGTGGTTCGAAAAGATATCCACTTCGTCCACCGCGAAGTGCGTGCGGTTCACACCGTACGTGCCGTCCACGAACAGTTTTCTTGGAGCCAGCCCCTTGACGTGCTGCCCAATCTCCCGGACCCATTTTGTAGGCACGTTCATGTCCCCCCAGACCGGCCCGTTCAGCTCGTTCCCCGTCTCGATGGCAAAGATGGTTGGGTCCTCTGCATACGTGAGATTGGTATACGGGTTCTTGTGCGTCAGTAGCACACTGATGTACCGCTTCACCATGTTCACAATCGTCTTGTTGTTGTAGAACTGCTGGACTTGGGGGTTACTTGACTCTTTTCCCGTGAGGTTGAACCCTGCCCACCGAAGAAAAGTATACTTTCCTCCATGGTAGTAGTCAAAGTTGTCGATGAGCGGGACCATGAGCCGCAACCCGTAGACGCGGGCTTGATAGACTGCCCAATCGATGGGTGCGAAAGCTGCCTCGTTGGTTTGGTCCGGAGCAGGCCAGAGAGATAAGGGGTTGCCCACGCTGATACCCAAAGTGTGGGAGCGGATCATGGTGCCGCCCATGGCTTTGACCACGGCCATGATCTCGGTGATGCGTCCCTGGGTTGGGTAGGTTGCTTTCGTGGGGGCGTAGTAGGGTTGGTCTGGAGACCGGGGAGAGACGTTCTCGTCGAGGCCGAGCCAATAGACGTTGGCGCCTACGGCTTTCCAGGGCTTTTTGTTTAAAATAAGGGTGGTGCCGTTGCGGGTTATGGGTAAGGAGCGGATGTCATCCTGCTGCTTGATCGTCCCGGCGCAAGCCAAGGAGGTGGAGGCAAGAAGGGGGAGTAAGGTGAGGAGCTTCATGTTTGATCACTTGCTCTAGGGGTCCTCTCCTATGAGTGTCTTGGATTATGCTGTCTTGATCTTTGATGGACCAGTTTTATATTGTGAGTCTCAATGCCCAAGAAAGAAAGAAAGTATCAACCGAGAATGATTTACTCAGACATGATGTCAAATAATTTGTACTGCGTGAAACATGCCCTTTATAAAGACAATTTCTAGCAAGGCTTCAAAGCCTCGCAGTTAAAGTGGTTAGAGGTGAGGGGGCCGGAAGGGACAAGGCCGATAATCAAACCACAAATGTGCAATGCAGTTTGTAGAAATTAGCCAGTACCTAGATAACCGCCTTTTCGTAGGTAGGCTCTTTTTATCCTACCTACCTACACTTTCACGTCCGGCTTGGGGGGGGGGGGGGGGGGGGGGACGGGGGGGGGGGGGGGGGGGGGGAAAAGCCCCCGGTAAAAATATACAACAGAAACAACGTATACTCAAAAAATTAATGTGATGCACTT